>JAPMLY010000974.1:0-22500 GCA_026401115.1 Tetraselmis chui
AAGGTAGAGCAGAATATTGATGGCCGTTAGACAGTTGTCGGTAAAGTTTTCTGATATTGTTGCAATACATTTTCAATTTGAATTTCAATCAATGTTGTCTACCTTGGGTGATAAGAGTCCTCGAAGCGGCCGGAGCATGCCGCGCATCTTTTTGGAACACGTTATTTTTCATGCGTGTATGCAGAATTCTTTCTGCAACAATCAAAATTGTTTACGCGTATGCTTAAGAGTGTGTTACTAATGCTAATGGAATAAAGGTTGACCCCGGCGGAAACCCTAAACCTAACAGACTTGGATGACAAATAGGGGCCGCCCATAGACAGCAACCGTTAACTCGGTATTGTTGTAAACCATTCATTTTCATTTCATGGTGAAATGTAATGAGATCTATACATTTCATACCAAATGCCATTTTGAGTCATGATGTGACCCATTCTTGTCGGGGGAAACTTACCATATCATAAACACCTTATTCATCAACTAATATATCGATGTGCACTATCATGCATGCTACACTAAGGGGTAATGACAAATCAAGCTATGAAGGCATAGTGAGGTTCGCATGCCAATTTGGGAGGGGGATGGGCGAGCAAACATTAGTGCTTGCAAGTTTATGCCGTCAACATACACGTCGCGCCTAACCCCTCCGCCGTACTCTTGAAAGGGATCGACAAGCGCATTGTACATGCAAGTGGTGGTCAGCTTGCATCCGCGAGAAGGCTTTTTTGCATGTAGGCATGCGGGTGCAAAGTTGATTGCTAGCACACGAGCAATCCAAGATCAACGGTGGAGCGGGTTGTATGTGGGGCGGCTCGTCGTGAAGCAAGCGGAGAGGTCAATAATCGGGAATACAAGTCCTCGACTGCTCAACGTCTATGGCTCGATGCACGGTCATCTTTGCCTCCATGAGCATGCGTGACATTGAAGCACATCACGCATACTGCTCTCAGAAGAAAGCAAGCCTTTCTAATTACACTTCGACATGTCCCGTCTCAAAGCATAAAGGCACACGTCGCATTAGCCCAAGAATCTGTCAATTCTATTAGTTTGGCTTCCTTGATGAGATCTTCCTTTACTAGATCGACGACAGTGTAAGTCTCCAGCCATGGCTATGTAATCAAATGCCACAATTCTCCCCGTGGAGTCTTGATGATTGTAGCTTGGCACTCGCCATAAACGCCACGAGGGCGGACCCATCTCTCGACTCCGCCAAGGCGGAGCGCTTGATTTTGACTGTTGGGTTGTCGAGCCCCGGTCAGTTATAGGACTAGCCGTACGGTGCAACATCTAGTCGCCCGTGATGCGCATGCGCTTGTACTTCTCCCGTCGGCAGCGATATATCTCTTCTCGTACAATGCTCGTTAATGGCGCATCCAGACACTCGTGTTGCGCGCACTATACAATAACAATACACGACACAATACTATGTTGTTCTAACGAGATTGTACGTGAAGTACCAAGCGCCCCCCCCCCAACACACACACACATATACACACACACACACACACACACACACACACACACACACACACACACACACACACAAGTCGGAGAAATCCCTCTCCCAAGACAAATCATTATCATCAAATCTGCTCAAGATTTGCCGTGCAAAAATATGAGATGAAAGTAAAACCGCCAAATGCTTATAGTCGGTCATCACTCACTTATAAAAAAGTCAGTTCGTTGGTAATCTGCGTCGACGCGAGTTCACGCAACGCCTATGAGAGGATCTTCATGGCTCCCTAGGCTCTTAGGATGGTAGCGCTGATGGTTGCGCGGGGGGTTGCTTTCCTGTCCCATGGGTCTAGGCTTGTGGGTTTTTCGTTTCTCGTCTTTTACATTAAGTGTGCTTTTTTACTGTTTTCCTTTGAATTCATTTGTTTCAATTGAGCGCAATCCTATTGCAATCACATGGACTAAACGAAAAGCGAAGATAACCGAAGCGGGGAAGAGTGGTCGTCGGATCACGAAATGACGAAAGTAATAATGACATAGCAACCGGGACAAGGCGTGACTATTAATAATAATGGTAAAGATTCGCCAACGAAATGCAAGAAAGCATGAGGACGCTCCACCTAACGGTGGGATATGAAAACAACACGCCGATCAAGCCTAGGAAAGCGAAGAGTGGTGTCTCATCAGTACTCGCCTCGAACGGAAACGCGAAGGCCCTTGCGGGTACATACAATTGTGGTGGCTGAAGGTATCTCTCCGAACAGAAAAACAAGCGGCCATCGTTCCAACCCCGGTGGCATACAATCCGCGCAAGCTGTTTTATTCCGCGTAAGCGACGTGCATGGCGACGTGCCGTTAGGCGCGATAAGGCTGACAACTTACCTATCCACATGCATCTCCTTCCGTGTGCCAGCATGCTTGACCGACTCCGTAAGCAAATCGAAATAATTGTGTCGGGGTGGCTCCACACCCCCTCGTTGTACTCATTAAACTTCAATTTTCTCAGCACGCCGAAGAGCCCCCGCGGGAATTGGGGGGCTAGTAGCTAGATACGCCGAACATGCCGGAAATCGGCATCTAGAGCAAGTTTTGAGCCTCACATAAGTGCCATGCCAATCCATAACACCTACGCATTCATGATAGCGAGGAAGTCACCGTTGCCACAGGGGAGGTGCACGAATGTGGTCGTGGGTTTTGTTAGAACCTCGACGCCAACGCAAAGTAGTCACCGCTATGCGACGTGCCAATTGATGATGTTGTTACACATATACCCAAATGCATGTTGAATGGGGCGCTTGCGGACAGAGGAGTAAGAACACATCTTATGTATCATTCTAAATTTGCTACATTTTTACATGCAATGTCACACATGCGGCCCTGCCGTCATTTGATGGCTTACTTGCATGTCACTGGCCGGTAGTACCGGAGAAGGACTAGAGTGACATGCCCATTACCGTTGTTAGTTGATATATCGCCTCAAGAATAGAGGGTAGTCTAACAAACCCGATTATTGGGTATAGTTGTACACGACCGTCTTACACAAATATTGAGTCAATTTTGCTGCAGTCCTCCAGATGATTCAAAGTGACGGGATCGAAGATGCCGTACCTGGATGGGACAGGTACAGCAGTAGTCGTCCCAAAGATCTATGGAGCAGCAGAGAACGAACGTGCGTCGTCGTGATAATCATTCCTCATATTGCACTCGTTTCCTGGTATGAAATTTAGCGCATGGAATCTTTTTCCGTCGAGACTGCGGGTCGTCGAGACGTCGACTGTCCGCGGCGCAGTGCGACTTGCGCGAGAGTCGAGAGACGCCACGAGACTCGCTGACAGATCGAACGCCGTCTGCACAGTGCCGAATGTCGATATTTATTCTAAGACTCAACAATCGCCCCCTCATAATCTACCTCCGACTCGTGGTCGCTTCCAAGAAGTTCCTCCAAAAGCTCCGCTGCCTTAACAATTGTCTTCCGGCTACCACTGCTGCGGCGCAGGACTCGTGCGTGTACCAGGAGCTCGTCAGTCTCGCCATAAACCGACTGTGAGTGAAGGGGCGGTGGTATGGAAGTAGACGACGACATGGTGAGGGAAGCGCTACTATTCAACACCGACGCATTCGAGGCCAGCTCACTGGCGCTAACCCACTCGACGTCGTCAGTTTCCTGCTGTAGTTCGTCGCTGCTGTGGGCGAGTGTAACGCCTATCGCTGAGAGCTTGCTTTCGAGAAGCGAGTCGGAGAGTAGCTCTGAAAGCCGCATCACAACTTTTTCTTGGAGGCTCACACGCGACTGGTGATGGTGTTGATACCCCCCGACATTAGCGGCGGCGGAAGCATCAGCGTCTGCACGAAGTTCTTCAAGGTCTGTCATTGACTTCACTGCCCAGGACGAGCCGCAGTGACTACTGCTACACTGACGATGTTCCATGGACGACGCGGATGACGAGCCGCAAGACTTACTGTTATTGTCATTCCTTATGTCACCAAACCAGGACACAGTTCGACCTTCATTCGACCTCCCGAAGTCCCTACTTCTCCCACCGGGACGGACGTTATTCTTGCGACGATGACTGACGGGGCAGCCACCGGGGCAAAGAGGTAGTTCTGCGAAGGAGCCATCGGGGAGCTTTATCTCCGCAACCTCCACCGCCTCGCCACCCAGAGTGACTGAAAGTCGTGTGCGTCGCTGCTCCTGTGTTTCAGCCTCCAGTGTCCGGGAAGAGGAGCGTGAGCACGAGCTTGATGGCAGCTGGGAAGATGTGGTGGGCGACAATTGAACCGACGCCTGCCGACTACCGGCACTGTCAAAGAAAAGCGGCGTGGCCATGAGGGGCGGGAGTTGACAATCAGACGCGCGTAGTGTATCCGCTGCTATATCCAGCAGGAAAAGAAACGCGACGCAATATTTACCAGTGGACTTGACAGGGGCAATATGACGTGACGTTGATTGTATTCTGTGTCGTCGCCGTCGACTATGTGATACCTGCACCTAGACGCGAAACTCTTCTGTTGGCGGCGGTTTCGTACTGTTGCCTGACGCCCTCCAGCCTCCGTTGTGCCGCCTGCTGAGTCCAAAACGTCCGGACATATCCATGATGTCCGTATCGATACTGCTGGTTCAGACGTTCAATATGAAGACAGATACGACCGCGCGTATTTTACATACGCATCGTACAACTTGCCACGTCGCTGCTTCTGTGTAGTTAAGCGATACAGACGTCGAGTATACCTGTACAGGTGGTACATAAATTATTTCAATATTGCAATTTCAACTATACTGTTACGGATACCAAACGGCGGATGCCCGGGAAAAAAATCAAAATACGGGCAAGCAAATAGTAAATTTATACAGTTTCTATATTTACTAAGACTGTTTTTTACAAGAAAATAACAAGTGGAAACCACCGAGCAAAACGGAAAACGGAGGGGAAAAACGCACAGGCCTAAGCCCGTGGGACAGGAAGGCAAGCCACAACATCAGCACTGGCCTCCTGAAAGGCGTCGCGGAGATAGGAACCCAGAGTGCAATGAAGAGCAGCAAAGAGAGGTTGCATGAATTATCGCCGCACATCCCCCCAAAACCCGTCGAAAGGGAACATAAGCATATCGACGGTCGGAACGAAATGTTGCTGTATGCGGACATAACTGTGTATCTACTTGCCATCAGCATGTTGAATAACATGTATATCAGACATATGATATATATTTGTTTACGTGTAAGTCCCATGTCCCGGGGTGCCAAAACCAAATGGAATCCTTACATTGTGTATTCTTGTGTGAACGGATATGTATTATATTTTGCAGGATAAAATGCAGCTCTATGTTGTTTACCTTTTCCCCTTTATGTATGCTGGTGTTCGATACCACTGATAATGTATCCATCTTTATCATACAATTGATACCTACAAGAATATGAGGTGGAAAATGGAAACCACCAAGCCAAAATAAGGAAAAAGGAGGAAAAACCCCACGTGCCTGAGCCAGGGGAATAGGAAGGCATGCCACAGCATCAGCACTGCCCCCCTGCAAAGCATCGCGAAGAAATGAGCCTAGAGTACAATTTTCATCTATTGCAATATAAGGATTATGTTCAGATGAATTGCAGCCCCATCATCTCCGAAACGTCACACGCAATTACTTACGGAAGCCCTATAGCATTTCTTGCATTTAATATATATACAGTTTATTGCGTATTCCGTAACTCTGATTCTATCTCTATCGCGGACTGGTGCATGTTACCCCGCGCAGCACGAAATGAATAAGGACTCGGCCACATAGGGCGGAGGGGGTAGTTGCATATTACCACTAGCTAGGTGCCGTTTAGAACTGCAATGGCGCGGGTGACGCCACTACTATTTGGGAGCTCTATTCTTGCCAATCCCGTTTGAATTATTTGCTTCACATGTGTGTGTGTGTGTGTGTGTGTGTGTGTGTGTGTGTGTGTGTGTGTGTGTGTGTGTGTGTGTGTGTGTGTGTGTGTGTGTGTGTGTGAGAGAGAGAGAGAGAGAGAGAGAGAGAGAGAGAGAGAGAGAGAGAGAGAGAGAGAGAGAGAGAGAGAGAGAGAGTGTGTGTGTGCATGTGTGTGTGTGTGTGTGTGTGTATGTGTGTTTTGTGTGTATACGCTTTTTTTTGTGCATGTGTGTGTATGTGTGTGTGTGTGTATGTGTGTGTGTCAGCGTTATGACATGCACAAGGTCCAACCTTGCGGCCGCCCTCGTATGCCATCCTCCCCCTCACTTAATGACAATCCCGACTTCTTCCACAAGACGGCCCTTTTCCATGCATGTCTCCGTCGAACCTCGCCATGATATACCCCCGCTAGTGTCTCTTGCGCGACCTCTACTATGAGCCCATCGTCCCCGAAGACCAACATGACCCCCGTCAGCAGTCCGGCCCGCCAACCCTCCCTTAACCGTCCTTAGCTCAACCGCCTCGTGTCCCGTCGCCCTAATCTCCTCTCCCGCCGCTTACGATTATACCCATGGACCCGCCTCTCACCCGCGGCGCCCTCCGCATTTGACAAGCTCGACATGAGGCACACGAATAACCCTTGCGAAGGAGAGGCCGACGGTTGGACGTCCTAGACTGCGATGACATTAGTATCCGCCCTCTCTAGCGGACTAGTTGGAAAAAGTGAATAGGATAGGGGCAAGCCGGGTCGCCCCTAAGCCAAACGATTGTTTTCTATTTCCGTGGTGGAGGGAGGCTACGTGGTTTCCGCCAAACAAGGACGTTTCATGTGATAGAGTCTTAAATGTTTTGATGCCCGTATCGATACTACTTAACATGTCATCTTTGGCGGATGGTCGCAACATGTAATGTCAATTTCTTACAAGAAAAAGCAGTGGAGGCCACCAAGCAAATAGAAGAGAAGAGGAAAAAACCTAAGCCCGAGGAACAGGAAGGCATGCCACAGCATCAGCACTGCCCTCCTGAAAAGCGTCGCGGAGATAGGAACCCAGAGTGCCATGAAGAGCAGCAGAAAGACAGATACGACGTTATTCATTGAAGACAGATACGACGGCGTATTTTACATACGCAGGGTACGAGTTGCCACGTCGCTGCTCCTAGTTCACAGACAGACGTCGCGTATACCTGTACAGGTAGTGCATGAATTATTATTTCAATATTGCAACTGCTACCCTTACGGATACATGTACAGAAACAAAAATATATCATCGGGAAAAAATACGGGCAAGCAAATAATATGTATATCCAGTCTGTATTTATAATTTTTTCTTATAAGAAAAATGGGTGGAAACCACCAAGCAAAACGGAAGGAGGAAAAGACCCCACAGGCCTAAGCCCGAGGGACAGGAAGGCATGCCACAACATCAGCACCGGTCTCCTGCAAGGCATCACGAAGATAAGAGCCCAAAGGACCATGAAGAGCAGCAGAAAGACGTTTCAGGAATTGTCGCCGCACATCCCCCAAAACCCGTCGAAAGGGAACATGACTAAATCGACGGAACGAAATATTGCATGCGGACATTACCATGTACTTATTTGCTATCAGCATATGTCAAACAACACGTACCTCAAACATATGATATTGTGTGTTCACATGCAAGTCCCATGTCCCGGCCGGAGCGCAAAAACAAAATCTAATCCTTACATCATGTATTCTTGTGTGTGATGATGTGTCTTATACTTTGCAAGATGAAATGCAACCCTGTATTGTTTACCTTTTTTCCTTTATCTTTGCTGGTGCTCAATTCCACGGCGTCCGTTTTCATAGTTAAAAATTATTCTCGCAAGAAAATGAAGTGGAACTCACCAAGCAAAAAGAAAAAGGAGGCGGGGGAATCCCACATGCAAGAGCCCGAGGAATAAAAAGGCATGCCACAGCATCATCACTGCCCTCCTGCAAAGCATCGCGAAGATAAGAGCCCTAAGTATAATTCATAGTTATTGCAATATAAGGATTATGTTCAGATGAATAGTAGCCCTATTATTTCGGAAACGTCAGATGCAATTACTTACGGAAGCCCTATAATTTCGCGCATTTTAATATAGAGTTTTTTGTAACATTCCGTAACTATGATTCAATCTCTATCGCGGACTGGTGCATGGTACCCCGCGCAGCAGGAAATCAATAAGGACACAGCCGCTTAGGGCGGAGGGGGTAGTTGTATATCAGCACTAGATACCATTTAGAATTGCAATGGCGCGGACGGCGCCATTTTTATTTGGAAGCTGAATATTGCCAATCCCGTTTGAATTTGCTTCACAAGTGTGTGTGTGTGTGTGTGTGTGTGTGTGTGTGTGTGTGTGTGTGTGTGTGTGTGTGTGTGTGTGTGTGTGTGTGTGTGTGTATGTATGTGTGTGTGTGTGTGTGTGTGTGTGTGTGTGTGTGTGTTTGTGTGTATGTGTTTTTCCGTGTGTGTATGTGTTTTTCCGTGTGTGTGTGTGTGTGTGTGTGTGTGTGTGTGTGTGTGTGTGTGTGTGTGTGTGTGTGTGTGTGTGTGTGTGTGTGTGTGTGTGTCAGCGTTATGACATGCACGAGGTCCAACCTTGCGGCCGCCCTCGTATGCCGCCCTCCCCCACACTTGATAGCTATCCCAATTTCTTCCACAAGACGGCCTTGCTCCATGCATGTCTCCGTCGAGCCTCGCCATAATATACCCCCGCCCGCGCCTTTTGCGCGACCTCTAAGAACCCATCGTCTTCAAATACCAACATGACCCCCGTCAGCGCGCAGTCCGGCCCAACAACCATCCCTTTGCCGTCCATAGCTAAACCGCCTCGTCCATTCGCCTCGTGTCCCGTCGCCCTAATCTCCTCTTCCGCCGCTAACTGTTCTACTCCTTGATCCGCTTCTCACCCGCGGCGCCCTCTGCAATGGACAGCCTCGACGGGAGGCACAGTATAACCCTTGCGAAGGAGAGGCCGACGGTTGGACGTCTTAGACTACACTCTCTAGGGGACTAGTTGGGACAAAGTGAGCAGGAGCAAGCCGGCTCGCCCCTTAGCCCAACGATTGTTTTCTATTTTCGTGATGAACGGAGACTATGTGATTTTCGAACAGGGACGTTTCTTGTGATATAATCTGAAATGTTTTGTATTCGGACTAATGGTACAAACCAAAAGTTGTTCATATACCCCTCAGGTATCATTGTATTAGCCCCTAGTAGTATCTAGGACAAGGCATAATAATTCTTTCCTAAATTTTGCTTCTTAACACCTAGAGGGCCGAAGCAAGAAGGCCCATGGACAGTAGTTGTGCAACAAAAAGCGAAACATGTTGTAAATCATTTTTATTTTCCTACTAACAATTAAGGGGTGTGCTCGTCAGCCCGTCGGCACTTATCCCAACCTCCTCGCGGTTGGCGTTCGAAACCATGTACCCGTGCCATGCATGAGACGGTGTGGGTGTGTGTGTCCCAAGGGGTGGGGAGTTCCCTGAGCGGACAGCTGCGATGTGCGCGATAAGCATTGGGCAACACTCGGCAAAACCGTGTACGGATGGTGAGGGATTAAATAAAAAAGTCTTGCATAAACCCCGAGATCTCCCCGCCCCCGGGCTGTCCCGTGCATCTTCTTTAGCCACCCCATTCTTAGGTTTGTTGGTACATTTAGTGTAAAGCATGAAGTGGTGGGGAAATGATAATGATATTGTGATACGAAGGGACGCCCGGTGGGCCCAATCTGTATTTTGGGAGCCCCATGAGAGAACGGGTGGATTTATAATGTTAGAGTTGGATAACGCCCAACCGGCAAGGAGCGCCAAGGCAGGGCGCTCACTGACCGTTGCCTTGCGATATGGGGGTCAAGGCTGCTCGGGGGGCGGAGCGCAAAAATAAAAGTGATGAGCATGAAATGGACCCGGCTCAGAAAAGTCAGGTTCGAACCCAATAATCTGAGTAGGTCCGAGACCATGGATGTTCCATTTGTGTACTTCGTGATAGTTTCGGGGTTTTAAATAATTAGGCATGTTTGCTCGGAAGGAACCGTATCCACTCCTTGATGATGAAAGCTGCCGCCACCGGAGGAGCAACTCGTCACGCGACGGCGATCCTCGGGATTTGCCGCCGCCCGCCGGAAAGTTCAGCGGATGAAGAGTGCATGATACGCAGGCCGGATGATGAGTGATTGCCGCGAACTAGGGGGTAGAGCTGCTGTGAGTCAGGTGGGGACAAAGAAAAGTCGTATCTTGAATGTTGGTTGTGGAGGCGAAGCGCATCGATGGTCGAAGAAGTTTTAGTGATATATCACGATGGATTGTCCTTCGTATGAGTGGTGGCGACGGCACCGGGTCCACATTGAACGGTGTAAATACAATATGTAGTCATAGGAACAAAGCGTAGAGGCAAAGTGAGAAAGAGTCGCACACGCGCACGCACGCACACACACACACACACACACACACACACACACACACACACACACACACACACACACACACACACACACACGCACACGCACACACACACACACACACACACACACACACACACACACACACACACATGCTAAGAGCAAATCGATCCCTTTGACGGTGCATCACACTTCGTCCGCAAATAAGCAAATAAAGAATTTGTGATGGCCTTTTATGACATAGGCATGCATAGCATCGATTCAGATCTTCATGCTTCAATCATATATTAATATTGGTAAAAACGCACAAGCATGGTCGGGGCCGTCATCATCACTTTACATTAAATAACACCCGGTTAAACAAAATTTCTGTCGAAGTATGCTCCACCAGATTTTGGAGCGACCTCTAGCCCATTAATTGGACAAGCGATTAGACCGCTCAATTGTCGTACGCTGCTACTAGCGAGGCGCCCGACCTTAACTACGCACTCGATACTTCTCCGCACTTGCATAGTCGCATCATGCATAACTCGAATAATTGCTACGGCATCAGAATATACTTTTGAACGAGCGTGAGGGGGGCGAGGTGGCGCGGAGGTGCGAAGGGGAAGTAGGGGCTGAGAGTTGACACGGTGTTCATTGGCAGACGGGGGGCGGGGGAGACCGGGGAATGCGACCGGGGGCAGTTTGTCGTGGCTGCTTTATTATTCCAAAATTAAATTCTTTTGAAACATGAAAATTGCTTACAACATGTACCCGGTAACATGAATGACTGTTGCCTCTCGGCCGCCCTTTACACAACAATGTAGAAAAAATTACGTGGTAGAATTGGACCGGGCACTCTTCGACCCGGTACATCTAACGACACAACTATCTTTAAATTTGCGTCGATATTAGTTATGGATTACAAAAATAACAACATGAGCACGGACAAGGAAAAAGGGAGGGGAAATAAAAAGGGCAAGCGTGACAAAAGGATCACGGAATCCAAAGCACGGCAAAAGGAAGCACTACATTGTGCACAAACACAGCAGATTAAACTAAGGAAACTCCTAGGCAACGCCGAGAATGAAACACGTAGAGGCGACAAGCGCCGCCTAACGCACCGCTCGAGGAAGCCCCGGGACGCTTGCGGCCCATGGCGCGGGTTAAGAACGCCGTGGCAGAAGAAGACATCCCCGCCGAGGAAGAAGCGGCCTCCACACCGTCTACGGCGGCGGACAAACCGCGCAAGACGTTGTCCGCGTGAGCAACATGGACGGCGAGAGAGACCTTTCGGCACCGTGAGGCCAAGAACTCGCCCACATGCATCCCTTTAGAGGCGGTTGCATGCTTGGCCAGCTCCGTCGAGAAAGCCGTGACGTGGCCGAGGAGAGTACCAAAGGGACTGCAAAGGGAATGAAGCGGATGTCGGGGCGACTCCTCACCCACTCCGAGTACTTCTCGAACTTGGTCTTCTCAGCACGGCGTAAAAGAGCGACTTCGGGAGACCGGGGGCTAGAAACGCCGAACAAACCGGAAACTACGGCATCAAGAGCAAGTTTTGAGCCTCGGATGCCGTGATAATGCAAGACACTCACGGGGAGGCCGTCGTTGACGTTGGGGAGTTGACCTAACATCATGGGTTCTGTGAGACCCTCGACGCCATCCCCGTGTGCACCTCGACCTTCGGAGATGATTTCCGCAGACCGTTATCAACCACGAGTGAGCGGTGTGGACCGAAGCATCTCCGCCGCATCGAGCCAAATGGTCAACAAAAGTAGTGGCCCACGCATCATCGGACATGTTAACACCCGCCGACGCGAACGCACCCCGCATAGCTTGAACCGAGAGATGGCAAGAAGCACAAGCAGTGGGAGAGCGTTGAGTAGAGAGGATGTGGAATGAGGGTAGACCGAAGATGCGACAGACCGCGACGCGGAAAACTGCGTCGTAGTGCTCAGGGAACTTGTCACGGAGCTTGCCCAGGCGGCCCGAAGCAGGCGGAGCCGAAGCGAAAAATGCAACGGCGCCGTGGCCGAGACAAGACAAGATACAAAACGCCTAGACTTCGGCCGAGCGTGGTAAGAAAACGTGGGAGCGAGCTTCGCGAAGTGAAGCAAATTAGCGCGCTCACTAATGTTGGCTTGTAGCTTTGGAAAGATGTCCGTGGCAAACGCAAAAAAGGGTACGAGCGAGGGTGGGCCATCAAGGTACCGAGCAATTTGCTCGTTGTTTGATCGGACCTCGGCTGCGCAGCCTGCGCGAGCCACCGTTGGACGTAGCGGGGGAAGCATCGCTAAGGCTGTTGTTATCAAGGGTTCGGACTCGGCAAGAGCGTGAGAACCGCATGCGGCATCTAAACACGAGCACGACGAATCGAGTTCTAACGAACACATGGGTTCGTTGTCGCCGTCGTCTCCGTCCGGTGTACCATGCCTGCGGGACACCGTTGTGGTCATAGCTGTCGCTAACCGTCCATGCATGGTCGGCTCCATCGGAACTTCGTCGTGGGAATCCCCGCGCACGCGAGAATCTTGCGATGTAAGGAAGCGGATAGCACAGCCCACTGCCAAAACCGGCCGCTCCGACATGGGCCGCATCCGCCAAGGCAACCAAGTCCCCCACCTCCATGCCTCCGAAACGTATGAGAAGAGAAATCTCAGAGCGAGTGTTGCGGGGGGGGGCTACTTGCGGGAAGGCCCAATATCTCAGCCGCCACATCTAGGGTGGCATTGTTAGCGCGCTCCAAGAAGGTCACGATGGTGGCGCCGTAGCCCTCGGCCTTGCAATGACCGCGGAGGGTGTTGTAAGTAATACCGCATACGTATTAGTTGCAGATAGCTACTGTAAGCTACTCTAGATATGATTAGTACATGTCTAGATCGGACATACCGATAAACTGTTTGACTCGGTACAGAGCTGTCGCTAGGCTACAGCTCACTCACTTCTGTTGTCCCGACACCACGCATGTAGGCTGGTTGTCGCCTTAACTGTTCCGTTTGCGGGACTGTGACTGTAACTACGTTTGCGTACGTTATCTTCCACACTAACTGTGTTTGCATGGTTTAATAGGTTATGGGCCCCCGCCTCACGTCACTCACGCGCGACAACCTGGTTCGGCGAGCTGCGATCGACAGCTCTCCCGCACAAGGCAAGTTTCCTTAGACTCCTAGTACTTTCAACCAGTAGTCGGCGGTATCGCCAGTATAAACTGCGATTTTAAAACCCGCCACCACCCCTCTTAAGTCAGCCACCCGACGGAGATAGCCAGCCACCCACACCGACGCACTCGTCGTGTGTGGACAGGGTGCACACAGGTCCAAGCTGGAGAACGGGGGGGTGCACTGTCGGGTGAATACGCATCCACAGGTCGCACGCCAGCCGTAGCTTACCTTTTATTTTTATTTTTTATCCTCGCCTAGCGAATCACCCACCAGCGCAGCGCTCCACCTGTCAAGGCCTTGGCCTCGACTTGTGCCCCACACTGGGTGGAGGATACAGAAAAGGTGCTCTGAGACACCCCGGGGCTACAGGCCGAGGGGTCGGCGGGCATCAGGCCGTCTCTTTGCATACCGCTGTTAGGCACGAGTCCGGCTAGCGGTTTTTACCGCTACCTGTTTTTCATCCAGCTCTTTCTTTTTTGCCCTCTGTCGAAATGGCGCAAAAAAACCCGCTTGTTTCACCTGTTGGTTCCCCTGAGTCAGGCTCTCACCAGAGCACCCTCGATCACCCCCCAGATACTCTCGCGCTGCTCGTTGCACAAGTGGCGAACCTAATAGCTCGTCTCGACTCGCAGTCGGCCGAGGGTGCTGTTGCTGCTGCGGGTACTAATCCGCACCCCCCTGTAGCTCATCGCCGCCACGATGCGCCACTCGATTCCGTCCGGGACAGCCACGACGGCCACACCCTCCACCTGCTTGAACATCCCCAGCCTAGTTTCGTAACCCCGGACGCAGAAACACTCTATCCTGCTGCAGCCCCTGTTGGCGACCCCACAGTCGCACAGCGCCGCCACGATGCGCCCCGCGAGCCCGCGCGTGCCGATGTGCACTACGACCCCTCGCGTCACGCCATCCGGGTTGATCACCTCCCACCACCTCCCCCCTTCCCCCACGCCGGATATGCCCTTCACCACCCCGGCCCCCATATCCCGGAGGCGCCCTCTCATCTCGTCCCCCCCTACCGTGACCACCGTGACCACCCGCACTCGTACGGCCCTCCGCGTCCCATGGCCGGCCGCTCTCCCTTTCCCGGTGGACCACCTCCTCCCTTTCATGGCCGGCACTCTCCCCCACTCCAACATGGCGACCCCACCCCCCGGGGCCGTCGTCGCCCCACTATTGACCCGGTGGTCATCAACCGGGCGGCACACGACGCCCCCGGCTTCGACAAGGACGCCCTCAACCGGTCCATGAAGATGTCGGTCCCCGTCATGTGCCCGACCACGGACTTCAAGCAATGGAAGAGGACCTTCCTTAATTTCCTCTCCATCAAGGCCGCATACCTCATTCCTCAGCTGGCCATCCGTGACTCCGGCGTCTGGCTCGACGAACAAGCGCAACACTACGCCTACACGCTGCTTCTCCATGCAGCCAGCGCGAATAAGCGCGCTGACCAAGCCATGAAATGCGTTTCTCCAGCACGCCCTGACTGCGCCGCTGCCGCGTGGGACATCCTTTGTGAACGCCTCGACTGTCGGTCTTTTGCTCGCTCTTTGTCCCTCTTAGACAACTTGACGGTCAGACAGCGCCCCGGTCAGTCACTCAGTGACTATGTCCACTACATGCGCCAGACCTTCGACGAGTACAACGACACATGCCAGCTGGTTGATGGCTCCGTTGCCATCCACCCCCACCACCTCGGTCTCCTCATGCTGCGCGGTATTTCCAGCAGCGGCCCACACGGTCAGGCGAAGCAATGCGTCATCAACGCCTTTGACACGGACTACATCATGTCGGCTGATGAATTTATGGCCAGCATTCTCCACCTTGCGCACAACATGGAAGACGACCCTGCTCCGGACGCAACCGCTCCGGCCATATCACCTCCTCCCATCTCCGCGTTCGTCGCTGCAGGCCGCGGCTCGCACAGCGGTCGCGGCCCACCACACCGTAACCCTCGCGGCCATCGACCCAACAAGTGTGGCGTTTGTGGCAGCCTCCACCATCTCATGTCCGCGTGCACTGCCACGGATGACGCTATCCTTAAGTGGAATCTCGCCAAGCGTAGGCTGACAGTCCAGAAGTACGGCGCCGCCGACGGCACCCCCTCTGCTCACGCTGCGCTGCTGAGCGACGTCCCTGCCGACGACGCCCCCGCCGATGACACCGACTGCCTACCCACCCTCGCGGACTGCGCTGATGACTACGCTGACGACGAGGTGAGTGTCCCATTCAGCTCTGTGGCATTCTCCTCTTCCCTCGCCCCGGGTCGTAATCTGTCAAAGTTTTGGGTCGTTGATTCCGCCTGCTCGATTAACCTCACTGCGTTCCGAGATGACTTCGTTAAATTCACGCCCCCCTCCGCTCCCTCTCGCGTGGGCGGTGTCGGCGTTGACGTTAAGGGCAGTGGCTCAGTGCGAATTTCTGTCAGACTTGCCTCTGGCCAGCTCATTCACCGCACTGTGTATGCACTCTACACCCCTGACCTATCATCTCGTTCAGCACAGCGTATCGGCCGACTTCTTAGTGTGAGCTGGATGCAAACTCACAGCGGTTGTGAATTCATATTCCCCTCCAACTCTGACACTGGTTTGCTTTTGATACCCACAGGCATGGGTGTGCTAGAACCGTCCGGAAACGGTCTCTACCTCCTTCCCCACCAGCCGGCCCTCCCTTCCAGCCCATCCGCACCGCCGGCACTTGACCCCTCACCTCAGGTTGCCCTTACTGCCCAGTGTGATCCCGTCCTGTGGCACCGTCGATATGGCCACCTCAACATGCAAAGCCTTCAGGCCCAACATACTCACGGTGTCCCGACTAGCCCTGTGTTAACTAGCGTTGTAACCAAAGTTTCGTGCGACTCTTGTCTCCTTCACAAAGCCACATCTGCACCACGCAACACAGCCGCTTGCGCGAAGCCCTCCCACCCCCTCCTCAACCTGTCCGCTGACCTCTGGGGCCCGGTCAATGTCCCCTCCCCACATGGCCTCCGTTACTGCTTGCTCGTCATCGACCACCACACCAACTACATGTGGGTGCGGTTCCTTAAGTCTAAAGACGACGCCTGTTCGGAATTGGAAAACATCCTCTTGGACATCAAACACATGCATGTCCGCCATCACTCCCAGACGGGCGCGTTCGCACCGGTCCTCAAATTTGACTCACACTCTGTGTTTGAAGCTGCTGTCACTCGCCGGATGTGCGCACACCTCGGCGTCGGGGTACAATTCTCTGCCCCATACGCCCACCACATGCTCGGCAAGGCCGAACGTCCCTGGCGCACCATCCGGGACAAAGCATCGGCGATGCTCCACAACATGGCCGTTCCCAACTCCATGTGGTCGTGCGCTGTCAGCACTGTTGTCTACCTTCGCAACCGCACGTACAGTCGCTCGGTCGGACCTAATGGGGGCGTCCCCCTCACACTCCTTACGCCGTCGGTGCCCAACGCCTCCAAGTTCCGCGTCTTCGGCTGCGCCGTTTTCGCCAAGGTCCCCGACAAACAACGTCGGAAACTCAGTGAAAAAGCATTTCGCGGCGTCATGGTGGGCTATCCCCCTGACGCACCCGGGTATCGTGTCTACAATCCGGAAACGCGTCGCATCACCACTTCCGTCCATGTTGTCTTTCAGGAAGACACCCCAGGCTTCGACACACAACCCTCCGTCGACTCGGCCATCACCGACTCTTCGGACGACGTCCCCGCAGACTCACCCCTATCCCACCCCATTGACCTCACATCACCCACACCCCTACCCCCCCCGCCAACCCCTCGCCATGCTCGGCTCCGCTCCCACCCCATTCGCTACGGCGATATGGTTGCCCACCTGTCCGACTACCCACCCACACTCGTAACGGCGTGTTGTGATCCTGAACAAGGAAAAGCTCAAGAGGACATCTTTGAGCACCCTCACGTCCCCAACCTTGTCACTGGTCCCCCACACACACCTGCCGGCACGTCCCATACTGCCATCGCCCTCCTCTCCGCCCGAGAGTGTGTGGAACCAAAATCCTACCGAGCTGCGCTGGACAGCGCCCAAGCCCCCCAATGGCAAGCCGCTATGCAACAGGAGTATTCCTCCCTCATCAGCAACGGCACGTGGGACCTTGTGGACCTCCCCCCCGGCCGCATGGTCGTTAACAGCATGTGGATCTTTAAAGTCAAGTCGGATACAGCCGGCGACGTCTCCCGCTTCAAAGCGCGGTTCGTCGCCAAGGGGTGCAGTCAACGCGCTGGACTGGACTACACGGAGACCTTCTCCCCGGTCATCCGCATGGCCAGCCTGCGTCTCTTCCTGACCATTGCAGCCGCCCGCGACCTTGAACTCTGCCAACTTGACATCGACACAGCGTTTCTCTACGCCCCCATCCGGGAGGATGTGTACATCCGCCAGCCCCTCGGCTTCACCGATGGAACGTCCAAGGTTTGTCACCTCAAGCGTTGCCTCTACGGCCTTAAGCAGTCCCCCCGCGAGTTCAACATGCTACTTCGTGCGTGGCTCGTCGACCATGGATGGCAACAATGCGTCTCCGACCCGTGCATCTACATCTATCGCGCCGGCCACGTCTTCGCCATGATCGCCCTGTACGTCGATGACATTCCCGCGGCCTGCAATGATGCCACCTGGCTCGCATCGTTCAAAGCCCAACTCGGAGCACGGTTCAAAATCAAGGACCTAGGCGACCTCTCCCAACTCCTCGGCATGCACATTACCCGCGATCGCTCCACGCGCACAATCTCGCTGGACCAGTCCAAGTACCTGCGCGACATCCTCGCCAAGTACGGCATGTCTGACTCTAAGCCGTCGTCCCTTCCGATGGACCCCGGCTTCCTCGCCGGCCTTGCACACTTGAACTCGCCTTCTCTCACAGGAGTGGCCAAGGACGTCTACCCAAGCCTCCTGGGCAGCCTCCAGTACGCCGCCGTTTGTACACGCCCCGATGTCTCCACGGCGTTGAGCATCCTCGGCTCTGCCCAAGCCTCGCCCACCGAGGCACACTTGCAAGCTCTGAAAAAGGTCCTCCGCTACCTCCATGGCACCATCGACATGCGCCTGACGTTGGGGGGGGGCCTGGACCACAGTCTCCAACTCACAGGCTTTGCCGACGCTGATTGGGCCAACGACAGCAGCACCCGCAAGTCTCGCTCCGGCTATCTCTTCACCCTCGGACGCGGGCCAATCAGTTACAAGTCCAAACAACAGACTTGTGTGGCTCAATCCACGTGTGAAGCCGAGTACTACTCTGCGGCTGACGCCACCAAGGAGGGACTCCACCTCCGACAACTCCTGGGGGAAATCTTCGACTCCCCCATCACCGAAACCACCACCATCTGGGAGGACAACCAAAGCGCCATTGCATACTCCCAGAATGCCTTGGTCAGCGAGAAGACTAAACACATCGGCCTGAAGTGGCACTTTCTCAAAGACCACGTGGAGCAAGGGACCATCAAGTTGAGGTACCTCCCCACTGACCAGATGGTGGCTGACATGCTCACCAAACCCCTCCCAGGACCTGCATTAGCACGACACCGAAGTGCGATCCTTGGAGGACAAGACCCAATGCAACGCTTCATCCCGTAGCTACCTTCAGGGGGAGTGTTGTAAGTAATACCGTACGGGCAAAGTGTCCGAAGCGGCTGTTGCAATGTTAATGGACACAAAGCGCAGTGTGAGAGTACCGGTGAGCTGCTAGACCCCTTAGACATTCGCCACATGCCGCATACTTCCTTAAGACCGTTTCGAAAACGCCTCCAGCAAAATTGGATGTACCCATTGCCCCCCCCCCCCCCCCCCCCCACCAAAATGACATTCGTCCCTTTCGTGGAGGCATGTACTCCCCGCATTATGTGGTCGTTGGGTAATTTATCAAAAGCATCACCGACACCCAAGGAGAAATACAAACAGTTTTCACGGATGGTTACCGTGAGGCTTGCGCTAGAATACACCTCCGGCATAGCGTCGCCAATAGCCACGAGAGACGAAGGGGGTCTCATGAAGTGACCATCGTCATAATAGCCGCAAACAATGGATTCGTTCTGGGAAATTGAAGCCAACTGTTTGTATACTATGGAGGTAACTATTGAGACGAAGAATATGGCCCCGAGAACGCAACCTTAATGGACTCCACGGGTAATCGGGATACGCATAGCCGGGTTATGAGCATTTGATGAGTCGTAAACGTACAAGGTAGATAGACGGCCATACAAAATGGCAACGACGCGGAGCAACGGCCGAAGCACAGTATTTGCAGACAGTTCCTCAAACAAGAGACGCCGCAAGAACTCGTTAAACGAGTTGGATGCATCGCCTTGCATTTCCGCCCAGTCCCGTGAGACGTCAAGCGCGGCTCAAACCATGAATTGTACTATCTCAACTTCGCCGCGGACGCCGACCCCAAATTGGTGCCGGGCAGTCAACCATTGAGACACTTCGTCACCAATTACGGCGAGAAGCGCGCGATTCGCGAAACGAACCAAAACGGCGCCAATTCCAATCGGGCGCAACGTTTCCTTTTGGTCGCGAAGTTTTTGCTCTTGTGCGCGTCGTTGGTCAGGATCAAGCTCGTCTAGTGGGATAAATGTGGCGGAGGCGAGGGATGAGGCAACGTCTAGTGGAAACTTTGCATTCACAATGGCTTCGGCTAAACCGGTGAGGGTGCAAGGGGAACCCAACGCGGGAAGAGTTTAAACATTTCAACCATCGACATGAGGACTAGGCTTTCGAGGGCATCTAGCAAAGACCTCCATAATATGAATTTGTGAAGCATGGAGTTTGACACGAGGGAGGTAGAAGGGATCCGGCAACACGCGTCTGCGAGGTCGTCATCGTCTTGTGGCTGCAATCGTGATAACTTCTAGTGTACCCCACGACCACTTGCAATGGGGTTGGAGTTTGGAGGCTCCATAGCGCGACGGTACTCCCCAAACGCAGCTAGACTAGCCGCCCGGCTGGCTACCTTGGCCTAGACGCCGTTATGAAAGGGCTGCGAAATGGACATGGAGTCGGTACCGGCCCTCGGAAGTGAGGTCGGGGAAGGTGCCCGCCCAGTATTAAGGGATGCGCGAGCACGAGTGGCGGAAACAATGTATCGAGATCTCCTAAAGCCCAATGGGCTAAGCGATTGTCACGGTAATCAGCGACCGTGTCATAGGGCAGGTGCCCCGCAGAAATGAAATCAGCCATGGGGCGCAAAACTAAGCGCGGGAATTTAAGCAACGCCGCCCAAGCCGCTTCCACGGAAGCCCCTTGGGTGGCCCTACCACGGAAAGACAAAACGCAACCAACAAGCTCCTCGACGACCGGCTCTGTCGAGGCGTACCCCCGAAGGGGGGGCGCCGTTCAAGGACGTACTAGATTGGAAGGAAAGGAGGTAGGACTTGAAAAGGCTTTGGAGTTTTCCCCACCTGTGGCCGTATGGTCAAGGCACCATTGGACGGCGGGGGTAAGGACTGGGATGCACCGGAGACGACCGAAGCACCGCATACGGGCGGTTGGGAGGGCGCAATATTGTGGTGAAAAAAGAATGATGGTCTCAACTAAGGCCATCGATCCAAAAATATCGTCCGAAAAAGTGCACGGCGCGAGAAAGGTGGCGATCGGCATCTACTAATGGGCAATTGTCGGGCTCGAAAGTGCACGTTGCCCCAGGGGAATCTAAATGGGCGCACATCGCTTGCAGGGTCGGGGACGACACGGAGCAACCAACGCTCCTCAAAGGAGCGAGAGGCGCATTGGGGAAGCGGGGGTAAAACCGAGACGGAGTGTTGCCAAGTTGTAAGTCATGGGAAGACGCTTGAGCATTAGGTGATGATTTGGGAGGGTCACCCGGGGGGAGGGGGGGGGGGGGGGGGGGGGGGGAGGGCATAGCGCACGACCGGGCGCCATCGCCTGACGACCGACCTAAAGGTGGCGGTGGAGGTCACCGATGACTATGTCTCGGCCGGGTCGCCGCGGCGTCCATCAAGGGTGGCATGTGTGTCGTGTCCTAAGATAAGTAGAGCACGCGGGGTCGGAGAGGGGGGGCGGGATTTGGCTTGAACTATACCGGAAGTCGCCCGAGGTGGCGCTGTGGCGTGCCCTTGAGTGAAGACTCGTCGCTGACGTGGTGGGTTCCTCGATGCCGGTCCTTCGCGCCTCTAGTCTCGCATTGTTTGCAGTAGGAAGCCTTGAAGCCCGCGATGAAGACGCTCACGAATAAAGCAAAAAGCTAGTTGATACCCGTGTACCTGTCACCGCAAGAGTCGAATGAAACCGTAATAGGTGAGTTCTGACGCCAGTCGATCTGTGAGGAGGGCCAGTAGCATGGGGATGAGTTTTGGGCCATAGAGATGAATGAACAAAGGGGGAGCTGATTTTGACACGACGGCTCGAGAATTTAGAAATAGTTACAGCTCGCAGGATATGGATTTTTGGCTGTCGCAGTGTAGTATGAAGTTGAGGTATAGCAGCGGCGCGGGGTGGCGCTTGACCTGAGGACCTCCCGATGGGAAATCACGCTGGCATGAAGCGAGATGGTATCACAGAACCACCATACATGAGGTGAGAATTTCCATGCGTACTTCATGGTAGCCGGGTGTGAGTTCGAGGGGAAGGGGGGTGCGATCATGATGTGGAGCCATGGGAGGATGGTGGGTTCGAGCTGCGGAGGCCGACCTGCGAGTGCGGTTGGCGAGTTCCCGACCGATTATTTTCTCGCGCGGGCCGGAAGATCGGTTAATGCGTTGACTTTTACGAGGAGCTAGCGGCGAGCGATCTAGCATGCGGAGATCAATGTGTTCTACGAATGCATCGACTCGGGGAGGAATAACCCGTGGAGCTAGAAACTGGTAAGATCGGGGGGGGAGGCTAAGTATTGGCATGTAAGGAAGTAGGAGTTGACCGTTGTGACCGAAAGGTCAGCGGCCCGTCCTAGGACATGGGACGGTCGTGGAGCTGCGAGGATCATGGGCGCTTGGAGACCCACGCCCGGAGCGGGTTCCTGCGCTGAGCCTAGGTCGTTGTCAGCGTAGGGCAGTTGAGGTACTGTGAGGAAGGGAGCTAGCGGATTGCCCGCTAGTCGGCTCCATGGGCTGAGGTGGCCGTAT
>JAPMLY010000974.1:27500-125206 GCA_026401115.1 Tetraselmis chui
CGGATTAGAACAGACGGCCACCCGTCGTGAGGGAGACGTTCATGGAGCCGAGCACGGAGGCGGAGACAAGCATGCCGGCGACGGTCATGCCCGAGGTGCCCAGCGTGACGCGCACGACGTCGAGCGCGACGGTGGAGGAGGCGGGGTGGATGTAGTCGCGGTCGCTCTTTGCTCTGGGCATCATCGGCGCCAGCTCCGCGTGAACCTACCCAGGTAAGCCCCCTGAAGGTGTGAAGCCCGTACATGGAGAAGGAAAAGGAAGAGGGGGGGAGAGGGGGGGAGAGGCGAGGGTGAAAGGGGATCAACATACCAACGAAGAGCTAAGCACAAGGACGCCAGCGAAAAGCCAAATGAGCAGCGACAGGGCGGTGCTGCCAGCGTGCTGCATCATCTGACCAGGCGAAGCGAAGATTCTACTGCTCAACTGTGCAGGGTGGCAACCTGGGGTGGTCATGAAAAATCGAAATAAATGAGAGTGTAATGAATGAAATTATCTTTAAGAATATTATTGAAACAAACAAGCACAAAAGCAATGTCTTGCTCTCTAGATTTGGTGTGCGTGCGCGCGCGCGCGTGTGTGTGTGTGTGTGTGTGTGTGTGTGTGTATCTCCGTTTCACCCTCACCACCACCGCCCTCCTCCTTATCAATACCCCCTTGCTCCAATTCTTGACCATTATCGCCGTCCCTTTTGTGTTGTATATTCGTCCATATTCCGTATATGTGTGCATTTTTGTGCCTATGTGTGTGTCTGTGTGCGTGTGTGTCTCATTTTATAAATATCTTCGTGTCTGTATGTGCGCGCAGTTTTTTGTGTTTGTACACGTGTATGTGATGTGTCTGTCATTATGTGAAGTATTTACGTGTGTCTATAAGTTTATCTCTCTCTCTCTCTCTCTCTCTCTCTCTCTCTCTCTCTCTCTCTCTCTCTCTCTCTCTCTCTCTCTCTCTCTCTCTCTTCTCTTTCCCTCTCTCTCTCTCTCTCTCTCTCTCTCTCTCTCTCTCTCTCTCTCTCTTTCCCTCTCACTTTCTGTTCTTGTGAGTACGTTTGTATGTA
Organism: Tetraselmis chui; assembly: GCA_026401115.1. Classification (NCBI taxonomy): domain Eukaryota; kingdom Viridiplantae; phylum Chlorophyta; class Chlorodendrophyceae; order Chlorodendrales; family Chlorodendraceae; genus Tetraselmis; species Tetraselmis chui. The sequence continues at coordinate 28,556 of JAPMLY010000974.1, forward strand.
TGTGAGCGTGTCTTGTTCTCAGGATTTGTGTTTGTGTATCCCTCTCTAGAATTCGTATGTGTGTACATGCTTGTGCCCATGTGTGTGTGCGTGTGTGTGTGTGTGTATGTGTGTGAGTGAGTGTGTGTGTGTGTGTGTGTGTGTGTGTGTGTATGTGTGTGAGTGAGAGTTTGTGTGTGTGTGTGTGTGTGTGTGTGTATGTGTGTGTGTGTGTGTGTGTTTATGGTATGTGTGTGTTTAATTACGCGCAATTGTGTGCATGTGTACACGTGTATGTGTTGTGTCTTTCATTTTGTGTAGTATTCATGCGTGTCTGTTAGTCTCGCTCTCTCTCTCTCTCCCTCTCTTTTTATGTTTATGTGTGTCGCACTCGCTCTCTCCCTCTCTCTATATGTATGTACGTATGTTTCTCTCTACCCGTCTGCCCCTCTGTCTTTATATGTATTTGCCTCGCAGGGTGGCGACGGGGTCGGCGTCGTTGCCCACACCTGTATTATTCCCGCTGCCCGCCGCTTGGGCGGTACTGCCCACCTCGCCGCCCTCCGAGCCTCCCGCCGACTCTGACGCGCCATTCGTTGCCATTCGTGTTATGTCGGCGGGACGATAACCTATCCTCCGGTACATATTTTCAATTCAAACTGTCCGCCCCGCGCCCGTGGTGGCTGTCGGTCGTGCGTGCGCTGATCGGGGTGATGACACTGCGAAATGGTGACAGATCCTGCAGAATTGTGCGGCGCTCCCGCGCACGGGGAAAAACCTCCGGTAAAACGGGGTTTTGCCTCGCATTCAGCAAGTTTCCATATTGTACGCAGCAGAGGGGTAGCGGTGTGTACAGTGTATACACTGTCCGTTATTTTGACGTACAGTGTATACACCGTCTCAAGTCCTAGACAGTATATACACTGTCTGAAATATTGCGAGACAGTGTATACACTGTACACAAAAAGGCGTACAGTGTATACACTGTCTCAAGTGCTAGACAGTATATACATTGTACGTATGGTGTATACACTGTCGCAGTTTACACTTGGGGTTTAACATCGACAAAGACATCATCATCAGCACCACAACTCCCGTGCGGCTATATAGTCATTGCGCCCCCCGGTCTCTTCTCCCCCCCCCCCCCCCCCCCCCCCCCCCTCCTTTCCAGTTTACGGCGCACTCGCGTGCCTCAATCCAGCTCCTCCTCGCGTGTCCGTTACGAGTGCGCTACGGCTTGTCGCCTACCGCCGCCCCTTCACCCGCGCTGCCCCTTATCGCCACCCAACTGGGAGCGCCGTGCAGTTTGGTCATCAGCAGTGCGTAGCTTGTAGCTGCCTCTCACGGACTCGCGACCGGGATGTCGCCGTTCTCGGCCGACCCGCTGCTGTACGCGCTGTTCAAAGGGCACTACACTGCGGCGCAGGCGCGCGAGGCGACGCGGGTCCAGGAGTGCCGGAACGTGGTACGTCGCTGGGCGGGGTCGAGGCACGCTTGGAGCCACGGCGTGACGGACGCCAGTGGTCGCGTCGACATGCTGCCGCGACAGGAGGTCACCTCGCAGGCGACTTCGTGCAAGCAGACCTGGCGGCTGAGCTGCTCCGTGGACACCTTTCTGAAAGTGGCCAGAGACGGCGGGGGCAGCTTCCTTCAGGTTTTGACTTTCTACCCTCAAAGCACTAATTGAAATCATGTTAGACTGAAACTAAGCTTTGACGATATCGGTATAGTAAATTCCTGAACTGAATATGTGTGTTTTGGAGCGCCTAGTGTGGACTCATTAGTTTGGGTTGGGTGAGGGGCTGTGGGGGATGAGCGTGGGTGTCCTGTGGCTGAGCAGGTGCCAACGTTGGGGTACAGTGGTGGGCGAGGGGAGCGGACGACTGGCGAGGTGCGCAGCCGTGTGGTGGAGGTGATCAATGATGACACATGCATCGTGCATGCGGAGGGGTTTGGGGGCAGGGCGGGGGGGGAGGCGCTGTGGGAGCGCGTCCTTTTGTGGCGCCTCGAGAGCGTCACGGACGGCGACGCCTCCATCATGGCCTGGCCCCTCTCCCACCCCGCCGTCCCACCAAGGAAGGCGGTCTACCGCGACAGAGAAATTCTCTACATCAACATCAGCGAGCGAGTGACAGCAGGAGGCGCACGGGTGGCACCCCCCTCAACCCCCCACTCTGCCACATCATCACACCCCCCACCTCGCCCGCCACAGACTCTCTCCTACTCTAGTCACGCACATTCCCTGCTCCATATGTTTTTTACACCTTTTCCACTAATTAATTTATTTTACTTAGATTTAGCACGCTCTCTATTTGTTGGGGCTCATTATGCGTCTCTCCTGTCTTACCTGTGCTTGCTCGGCACCACTCACCCTCCACCTTACCCCATCATCACACCCCCACCCCACCCACCACAGACTCTCCTCTACTCACGCGCGTCCCCTACTTTAGTTGTGACACATTTTTCACTGCTTTGTTTAGTTGCCTTTCCTTTAACACATACTTACTTGTTTGACCTAATGCACTGTCGCCCCTCTCTTACCTGTGCCTGCCTGCGCAGGGGAGCTCACCCTCCACCACCGTGAACCTCGTCACCATGAACCTGCTGCCCAAGCCCTACCGCTTCCTGCCCAAACACGTGCGACACGAGTGGGCAGCGGCGCGCGCGGGTAAGCTGCTGCAGCTGCTGCAGCAGGCGATGATGGTGCAGCGGGCCACGGCGCCGTCCAATCTGGGCGCCATGGTGGGGAAAATGCTGGCCAGAGCAGGTGGGGCCCGCCGCCCACAGCGTCCATACCGCTCCCTTTTTTTGATACTATGACACACGCGGCTGCAGCCGACAGTGCTTGACAACGGGTCTCCTTAAACCCTAGTTCACTATTCCGTAGGGCTTTGGGTTTGTAGATTACTCATAATACGGGAATGACTATTTAACGCTGCGTCGCAAAACCTGCCAAAGCTCAAAGTGAGTCATTCGGTTTACCAACGATCCTGTATCGCTCTGAAATGGATTACGATGTCTTTTTGCTCTCTGTTCGAGAGTGGCGCGGCCATTCCTGCTCTTCTTCAGTTTAGGGTTTAGGTGTTGTAGCTGTTGCTGCTGCTGCTCTGTCGCTTCATTCGACAGAATTCGATAGCGCAGGACAGCCGCGGCATTGGACGTGGCTTGGAGTCACGGGAGTCTGATTATCTGCTCAGTCTTTCAACATCACTCATTGTTTTTTTTTTCTGAAAATCTTTGCTTTGGTTTTTGTCCATAATATTTTACACGGGTTACACAACATTTGCCAATTGTTTCAGTTGGGTTGCCTGGCAATAGTGTCTCTGCTCATCCACTCATTCTTATTTGCTTCATTCGATTACTGCCCACAACATGAACTCATCCATTCACTATTTCACTCAACCACTCACCCATCCACTCATTTTTCGGTCTCCCTTTTATTCGTGTTTACATTCTATCTTGGGCAGTCAGATCCATTCTTCGACTTCGTCTTTCATCCAGATTTTCAACCATCGATTCACCCACCCATCCGCCCACCTCCTTTCAACCCACGCATGCGTTCGTTCAGCCGTCCACAAATTTTCTACATGGGCAGCCGTCCACAAATTTTCTACGTATTTGTTCAGCCATTCATTCGTTTGTTCAACCCCTCCTTCCGTAATTCACCCATCCAATCATTTATCAATTCTTTAATCCATGTCATTACCCACCCACCCACCCTTCCATTCGTTCTCGCATCCTGTCGTCCATCTTTCACCGATTCCCCTTTACACCACCCGCCATAGATTACCGCACTTGATTTTAACTGCTTACCACATTTACTCACTCACCCGCTCATTGGTAAGTCAATTGATTCACTCATTCATTCCGGCAGTCATTCATGCATTTCTCAGCTCACCTACTTCTACATTATCCATCCATCCACCTATTTGTCCTAGGTCATGAAGCTCATTTCCTTACCCATTCATGTCCAACATTCATCCATGCACGTGTTTGTTAACTCGATTACTATACCACTCTCACGTGTGTTGTTTGAGGGGGGGCGGGGGATTCTGAGCGCTGATTGTGATGTAGACAAAGGGCTTGCCCAGGAGCTCGACATGGAGTGCTCAGCGCTGGAGGCTCTGGCCCGTGAGAGTCCGGTCAAATGGGAGGAGGTTCGGCCGGACGCGGTGAACCTGGGCTCCGTGGCGCACAGCGTGCAGAGTGAACTGGAGCTCGCGACGTTTGAGATGCAGAAGATGCTACAGCAGCTGCAGATGCGACGGACGGACAACGTGGGGCCCAGACCAGACGCGGCGATGCCGTCGCCCAGCTACCAGGCGTTATTCCACAGATCATGTCAGGGCTGCGACCTGACTGTCCCCAAAGGCACAAAGCTGTTTCGTGCGCAGGTTCGACCCCCCATCACCTTCCCAACCCCACCCAAACCCTAACGGCACGGTATGTGAAGGGGCTGAGTTGCGCCGAGACGTGGTTGTGGGTGATTATGAGGGCATGAAGGTTTTAAGTGTTTTCAAGCAGGCTGCAGTTGTACCCGAATTATTTTCTGCTTTAATTTTATTTTTGGTCCTTTTGTATCTATCCAACCTTTCTGTAAACAAGCCTTTGAAATAACATTATTTCCTTATGTCGCCGTTTTACCGCGCCGATCGTAGTACTTAGGGTCTAGTGTTGTCTCTCTGTACCATTGCTGCGTAGTACCTAATTATTCGCCTTCCCTTGCGCCCCATCGCTCATCCTAAACCAAAGAAGTTTGCGACACTTCATGCACCTTTATTTCCAAACCATGATGTCCCATTTACTTTACGTATCGAATCCAAATGATTAAAAATTATTCTAAAGAGAGGGAGATAAACGGAGACAAGGACTGCAGACAGAGAGACAGACAGACTCACGGACATGCGTCCAATTGTAAGATTATGGAATTACTGTCGGCACGTTCAAAGGGCTGGCCCTGGTATGTGTGTTGCCCTTCGATGCGAGCGGAACGAGGAGGTCGCATTTTTCTCGAATGCGGGTTAATGGGGTGCCCGCAGTTGGTGTTTTCTGGTTTGTCAACGACGGGGCTGTGAAGAGCTCCGTAGGCTGCGTTGGCTCCGGTCACGGCATCATTTTGTCGGGGGTGGTTGCTCACAGAATATATTTTATGTTTTCCTTCTACAGTATTCGCATCCATCGCTTGCCTAGTGTCGACCTGATGCCAGTCTTTTGTTTGGTTTGTTGCGTGTGTGCTATTTGTGTGTGGCAAGCCACGGAGAGCGTCAAATTGGCTCTCGCCAGCAGTCGTAAAGGCAGTCGTTCACGTGTATCGTCATCCTTACTACGCCAGAATCGCCAACCAGCTTCGTCCCTTATTCTTGAATGTCGTCTCTTCTGCAAATGCCTCAGCCCATTCACCCGTTCCCGCCCTGCGGTTCAAGCCATCGGGGTGACGATCGACGGCGGTGCTATCTCATGTTGACACGGGTCAGCGGTGCTTTCGACGGTTTGGAGTTTGGACCGGCCAACGCAATAGCGACTCCCTCACTTTACGCACCCCTCGTGTTTCGCCTTCATATTGATTAGAGTAGTTCCATTGTCATTGTCCTATCATTTCACTCAAACTGTTTCAGCCAGGGTATTGCCTTTCTCGGGCGCGTTCTTTGGCTACCGTTTTTTCCCTTGCTGTATGATTATACGTGGTAATGTTTATTAATCAAAAAAATATCGGTCGAAGCCGCTCTTTTGTTACGCGTTCTTATTTCGCAATGGAACTTGCTGTCGTTGAGAAACAAACCATGTGATGCTTCGATATCATTTGTGCAAGTGCTAACTTTCGGTGTCGCCCGCTCGCCGCAGGCTCGGCTGCAGAACCGGAGCGCGAGTGACGTCTTCCGGGCGTCGCAGTTGGCAGAGTTTTGGTCCGTCTTCTGCCCCGTCCCGAGAGCGCGCGCCACCAAGCACGTCGTGGCTCCCTGCACCTCGCTGCGTTCCACGCAGGTAATGCGGGACCCAGACACGGGTCACCCCAGGAATATGACTGTGCCGCCTGCTATTCTGGACACGTCTCACACATTGAGTGTTCACTCGTCAAAGGTCCGAAGCAGCGATACTCTAAGAGGGTCCCTGATTACTTCTGCCTAAGCATTACTGACACGGTAGGGTAAGTGGGGTTTCAAGGCCCTGTTCTGGGTGTAAGGTGTATTAGGGGTTAGTGCCAGGTGAAAGTGACAAAGCCTGATCTCTGATGAAAAGCACATACTTTTGCTTGACAGGCCAATGGTGAGCACTCTGTCGGCGCATTTGTGAATGACGGGCGGTATTTAGCATGTGTTGATGCCGTCATGAATTGCGAAGCGGCCCCCGCGGTAGTAGTCCGGAACACGTAGCACATCCGGTGCTGCTCGTCAATGAAAACCTAACTACTCTCACTCGAATGTATGACATACCACCGCCCACCTCGACAACCGACCAGTGGCTTGGAACTAAAACCATAAGCCCGAAAGAAAGGGACCTCCCAGCGATCATACACACAGCCCATCAATATACAATATCAAAAATACAATCGTGTGCTTCCACAGCAATAGGGAGTATGAAGTGCAGGCTGGTGTTGGGTTGACTACAAGCTCGGCGGTCCGGCTCGGAAGTCAAGTTATGTTTCTTTCGTTATCGACACGACTAGAACGACCTGTTACATTGTCACCCCAGAAGACAAGGAGCAAGTTGCGTAGTGCAACTTGTTGGCGCCCTCCCATTCCACCTCGTGAACTTCTCGCGCGTGCGAGGAAGGGTTGCCGACACCTGGGTCTGAAACGAAAGACGTTCTTTACGTGCCTCGATAGTGTGCGTGTGGGGTGGGTTGCGTCGTTGCGTGTTGCCGTCCATACGGTTGTGGGTTGGCAGTGCAATTGGTTGCCATTCGCGCTGGGCATTGATTATCGCTACCGATACACAAATGCGTGACAAAATTCCTCTCACGCATGTGTGAAGGTGTTGACTGAGGGTGAGTGTGACTGCTGCTGTTGTGAAGGTGGTGCTGCAGAGGGTGGAGCAGGAGAAGGGGGCTTTGCAGCTGCTGGGCAAGTGGGCGGGCGCGGAGAGCATATCGTCCTGGCGCGGGGTGAGTGACGCAGCCGGTTAAGTTGACGTTATTTTATTTAAGGTTTGGTTGGGTTGATTTTCTGTTTCACACAGCGCTCTGACCCATTTCAAACACACGCCGCTGTGCGCACCGCTCTTCTGCTTTCCTTTCATCCGCTTACAATTTGAAAAGACAGATCTGTGCTGCTTTATTTGGAAAGGGAATGATGAGATATGATCGCGCGGCCGTTAAAAGACGTAACGAATGAGGTCCAATCTACGCTTTTGTCGATGTTCACTTACAATTGTGACTCGCACTTGCTTGCTTTGCGGGCAAGCACTGCGATGCAGCTACACCCTCCGCTCCCTTACCTCCCTCTATCCCCATACGCCTTCTGCTCTGCACGGTGACTCCCTTTCTGATTAGTCACAGAGCCCCATTTTGCGTCACAGCCAACCGCGCATAGTGTTCCAAGCTGGTACATCAAATTTGGGAACCACCCGTTTCCATCAATTTGTTAAAATATGTCAGTCTGTTTGTCTATCTTTATCACGTATCATGAGCTCGAATGGATTCGGCACTGCAAGTGCGACATCATGGTTTGGAAAATGATTGTGGCGGGAGCATAAATAAGAGAGTGGATTACAACAAGATCAACATGAGCACGTACAGGGAAATAAAAGGGAGGGGAAAAAGGAAGTATCAAACCGTCCATTTATTTGTTTAGGGTCAGGGATACGTTTTACCTATCTCATTGATTACGCACAATCGGACTATCATTGTATGTATTTGTTTACATAAAATTTATTGTAGCAAAATTAGAATATTTAAGCAGCTGACAGGCAATCTGGCATGACTGCGGTGCGACTTGTGTGGATTGCAACTGTGGCATCTATATTGGTTTATGATTTTCCTGGAATGTCTCCGGTGATTTCCTTCGCCACCATGGATGTGCACATATAAATTGAAACTACAAATATCGCGATATGTGTCGTCGGGTGTTGCCAGGGGCTTAGGCATGCCTCGCACAGCACCGCTGATTTTACTGTCCCTCCCTACTCCCCCCTGCGAGCGGTGTAGTTGCAAGTGGGGAGGACGTGCGGGCAGGGGGAGTACCTGGTGGTGATACTGATGGGTACGGAGCTCGCCGAGAAGGTGTTAGCAAACGAGGAGATGCCGGCTGCGATTCGGTCGTCGGACTGGAAGGAAGCAAAACAAGCACAGCAGCTCACTCATATCGCGTTTCACATCGCCGACAAGGTTCGTGCTCATCTCCTTGTGTGTGTGTGGGGGGGGGATGGGGGGCAAAAATGTGTGTGTGTCTGTCTGTCTGTCGGTGTGTCCCCTTATCATCAGCTCGATTGGATCTGGTACCATAAATGCGGTATTTTGTTTTTGGAAAACAGGTCGGTACTGGTGTTTAGCGCACTTATTGGGATTGGGATATGGATTGCGATGTGTCTTTAACTAACTACTGCGCATCGCTACGATGGGTACAGGAGCAGTATTTTTATGATTACAAAAATTCAGAGTGAGACACACAATGTGTGTGCATAATTACAAAAAATACATAATGAGAGAGAAGACTGTGTGTGTGTGTGTGTGTGTGTGTGTGTGAAAAATCAGTATCACGACCATGGACCTCCATAGATTATCTTGATGATTACAAAAATACAGTGTGATAGACATAGGGTATGTGTGTACATTATTACAAAATTACAAATAACGACGGGCACAACCACTCGTATCTCTTAATTTGTAACATGTATGTACAATGTTCGATTACCTGTTTTTGCCGTTTCATTTAGCAAGATTGTGTCTGCAGTCTTGGGAATCGAATGCGTGTCTCCGCGATTGTACCAAATTTTGGCATTGGCCTTCTCTATACATTGCTGCGCTAACGCGTTGTGCTAATTGAAACCCTATGTTGAAGCCCTAAATTATGTGATGGTGGTGCTCTGTTGAAATGTTGTGGATGTTGCCGCCGCGATAGGGGAGCCACACGGACGTAACGGCGTTGGCAGTCGACCCTCCGCCGTGCTTACACGCCAGCACAGCGATGGATCACATCATGGCCGGCTTCGAGGCGGGTCTGCAGCGAGTGGATGAGGAGCAAGCGTTGCACGTAGGGACGATGGGATGGATGCGGTCGAAGCTCAACCACGCGACGCCGAACGGCGGAGGCGACGACTCGTGCAACTGTACATCCTTCATAGACGCGCTCCCGCCGGGGCTACGACACATGTTTCGCTTCATGACCTTTCAATTCTAGAAAAGACGAGCAAACCCCCGTAATCACGGATTAGCAAAATAGCGTGTCGGCCATTCCAAGCGGTGTTGTCGTCTGCGTCTGCTTTCGCCTCGGGGGAGAAAAACTCGGAACACAACCAAATGGGCACCGCGACCTAACATTATTAATGTATGATATTATGTTGAACTTTCGGAGACTGGAGACTTGACAGCCCAATACGACAGAAGCTCGTTTGTAGAGGAGAGGTCGCACTTTCTCCGTCGTCGGTGCTATCCATTTTTTGGATTTCGGCTGGATACCATTCTATATCGACTTTGTTTTTTACCACAGAATTTTGTCTTACCCTGCCCGCCAAGAGCGATGGCTCCTCCACCACCGATTCGTTGGCCTATCCAACAAAGCGGTTGAGACGGTCTCTCCACGACGAGAGCTGTGACTTACAATTTGATGTGACATACCGCGGGGGACACCTTGAGCCCGTTACCCCTTGGGATGAAAGCCTCTCCACGTACGCATGGGTTACTAGTACACTTGAACTCATGCAGCATCATCAAACCGATAAGCCACGTTTTTTCCTCACATTCTACTCTACGGTGCTGCTCACGTCCCACTCGAAGGTAAAAGGTTGTCAAATGTCTCAACTCGAGTCCATGCCCACGCTCGACCATATACTCCTCCGTTAATCGAAGTTGGGCTTGACCCGAAAGCTGTGAGTTAAGGCAACCAATATTATTCAACTACGGATGGTCTTATGTTACTGTCGAATGTCATAATATGTCTTAATATATATCAGCAAGGATGTGGAATATGTCATAGGATAAGGTCATAAAATAAGAATAAGATAAGGTTCATAGAAATAAGATAAGGTTATAAGATAAGGTCATAGGAATATGTCATATGATAAGGAATATGTCATAATATCAGCAAGGAATCTTGTTGATTGAGTAGATTTCAGTCGGTCCATGACTACTATCCCTTCGCTATGGAGGATAAGGGCCGGTTGGCGGCTGAGTTGGATGATCGCCTAGCTATTTTGGTAGCAGTTCGTCGCTTCCCTGGTATGGGTGCTGCTGACTCTCGTTCTTTGCGCTCGGACAGTTATGTCCGTATGCAACATTTCGTTCGTCGAACTACTTTTGTTCCTTTTCGGCGTTTTTGGGGGGATGAGCGGCGAGAGTTCATGCAACGTCTTTTTGCTGCTCTTCATGGTACTTTTGGTTCCTATCTCCGCGATGCTTTGAAATAGGGCAGTGCTAATGCTGTGGCATGCCTTCCTCTTCCTCGGGCTTAGGTGTTTTCTTCTTTTTGCTTGGTGGCTTATTCTGGTTTTTCTTGTAAGAATATTTCAATAAGAAAAATGGGGCTCTTGGAACTTTCACGTTTGAATGGGGCTACCGGACATACAACCGGAGGTCAACGTCAAGCTTGTATATGCCTATGAAAGCGTCGGTCGAAGTACCCCACACACGAATCAAGCCACAATACGCATTGTCGGAGATCAATAAGCGCGACCATGAGCTCGCATTGGCTCTTTGATCTTCATGGGCGTGTCTCCTTACATCCGCAACCCCATCCCCCTCCACCACCTCGGTTACCCTTTTGCACCGGTTCACCACTAAGATAGCAACACAGGGAAGGCCCGGGCCGTGTGCTTTATCTTGAGAAACGCCCAAAAGACATAGCCACTGTCGCCCCCCGCGTCGCGTCGCGCCTCACATATCCCCATGGATCTTTCTGCACATAATGAACCGGCATTGGTTACAAGATGCGCCTTGTGGGGACCTGCCTCGTTGCTATAGTGCCCGTGTATTCGTCGTCATGTCTAGCGGCAACAACATGCCAGGAATGAACTAAACCCGATGATGCGGTGATCGCAATCACGACATCGAGATAAAATCATGCACTCATGCCGGGGAACCATCGCAGAACTACCGAAATTGCCAATGAGCGAACTCTATCTATCGCCATAGGGGGCAACCACCCACCCCATCCATCTTCCAACGCAAAGCGTAGTCGTCATGAACCCATTGAACGGGCGGCGTGCCAGAAGAAGACGAAATGCGGAGATCGGCATTAAGCTTAGCATGTTAAACTGAGCCCAAGCCGCAAGGCAATGAGGAAGCGGAAGTGGGGCATCCCCACCCGGAACACAAGAATTCGTGCTCACGCTAGTGTCCGTAACATCCACGGTTAGGTGCTTGTGCGGAGTATAACCACACCATCGGTCATCATTAGCGCTTGATCGGGTTCTTGCGAACAAAGGAGACAACTAGCAAGGACATTGACATATTTCAAAGTAAATACTATCTTTCTATGTGTTATAATTCTTGTAATTTTGGTCAGATAATTTTAGATGTAGAGGCATGAAAACCCAACTTAGATGTGTATGTGGCAGTAGCCCATGCGGCTTGACTTGTGTTCATGTACTACTAGCGACGCGTCACAGCCCCAAGCACAACAACTATACTTTTGTTGGGGGGGCGGCGCGACCAACCACCTTAACCGTTTACCAATAACGGCCAAGCAAAGCTAGAAAAAGCCTTCATAAGCTAGTGCTACTTGGACTCATGGAGTCCACGCACCCTTTACTTGCGCTCGCCATCTCAGACTTACGCAACGCAATCACAACACTTGACTTGCAGAGGGTGCCACTTTACTCGTCGCACTCAAGCGTCCCGAGGCACTTCACCCCGTTTCCCATTTTCTCCGATTAGTATGCCACCGCCGACACGGCTGGCAATTTAGCCAAGCTTCGCCGCCGCCAAAACGGCCGCACAACCAGACATGACGGAATAAATTCATCGAATCGCTGTCGCCGCCACAACGTTTCATTAGCATGTTCAAACGCCTCATAACGCCTTCTTTGCCAAGATTCAACAATTACTCGGCACGTCATCGACTTGGACGTAAATGAAAATAAAATGATAAACAGCACGAAAACAACAGTCTATCCCCCCCGACACATATGGGACGGCGAGGGGGGAGAGGAGGGGGGGAGGGGGGGGGGGGGGGGCGGGGGGGGGCATGTGTCTCCTATTTACTTGCTGAACGAAAACCCGACCCGCCCGAAGACTTTGTCGACTCAGCCGCGTACGGCGAAGTCATCTCTGCTGGTATGTCACGTAAGTACTATGAACACTTACCGACGATACCGCCCGCCATCTCAACGGGCGATATCGCCAACAGCGTACGACGAGTGAATGCATATCGGTTGCAATGCCTTCTTCGCTAGCTGCGTCACCGCAGCAATCAGCAAGGCTCGGGCCGCAATGTCGTCCGGACTTGCTATCTCGACGGCAAAAAACGGCAGCCGTAGCCCCCATAAAAGCGGGCGATCGCACCCTCACGGTGACGAAGGAGAACGCCCGTACTAATCTCATACATATTATTAGAAAGAAATAGACATAACATATTGTTTTGTGTGTGTGTGTGTGTGTGTGTGTGTGTGTGTGTGTGTGTGTGTGTGTGTGTGTGTGTGTGCGTGTGTGTGTGTGCGTGTGTGTGTGTGCTTAATATACATATTCGCAATGTACATGATTGTACTCCGGCCCACGACACGAGGCGACCTATGTAATTCTACGACCATGGTTCCCCGTGCAAATATTGCTTATGCGCTTAGTGTTTTTGTTGCGTACTCTTCACGTTCGCGACACATGAATGGAATCCGGCCCATGATCTGCGGCGACATGCGAGCTCATGATGTTTGGATGCATGACACTATATCATCCGGAAATTCTGCGACCCAAATTTCCATGTGCGATTATTACGTGTGCGGTTAGTGGTTATTGTGTTTAATCTTCATGTAGCATCACGAATGGAGTCAAGCCCACTCATGGTGGTGAGCTGTGAGCTCAGGCTCGGATGAGACTTTATCGTCCGTAAATTTTATGATCCATATTACCCCGTGCGACTATTGAGTAAGAAGCTTGTGGTTATTCTCATTACACTCCGAGCCTAGCAGTTCTAACAACCAACCTCGTCCACAGCTTGACCCTTTACCGGGCGATAGGCATTTAGGCCCATGCTACTCATGCGGAGCTTATGGACACCTTATAAAAAGCTGCCCTAATTCAACTGATAAATATAGTAGGTATGATTACCAAATGTTTGGCTTTTATATCCTCTGCGGGGCTATCCCCTTACGGTAGCTTGTCCATATCAATAACACTCCGAGTGAGTTGTTTTTTCTGCATGTTCGGGATGCATGGTAGAGCTAGGCCGCTCTGGCGTGGCGTCTGAAGGAGCTCCGGCTTAGATGAGACTGCATCCTATGGTAGGCATGCGAACCCGGCTTGTTGAACCGTTCAAACACGATCAGTATGGAAGGGGACTAACGCACACGTAGTTATAGTCACAGTCACACAAATAGGACAGTCATAGAGACAACCGGCCCGAGGCGTGGTGTCGGGACAACGGAAGTGAGAGAGTTGTAGCCTAGCAACAGCTATGTACCGCATCAAACAGGTTATCGGTATGTCCGATCTAGACATGTACTAATCATATCTAGAATAGCTTACGGTAGCTATTTGCAACTAATAATAAAAAGGTATTACTTACAACACTCCCCCTAAAGGTAGCTACGGGATGAAGTGTTGCATTCGGTCTACTCCTCCAAGGATTGCACTTCGGTGCCTTGTCAGTACAAGTCATGGTAGAGGCTTGGTGAACATGTCGGCCACCATTTGGTCAATGGGGAGGTACCTCAACTTAATGGTTCCGTGCTCCACGTGGTCCTTGAGGAAGTGCCACTTCAGACCGATGTGTTTAGTCTTCTCGCTAGCCAAGGCATTCGGGGAGTACGCGATGGCGCTTTGGTTGTCCTCCCAGATTGTGGTGGTTTCGGTGATGGGGGTGTCGAAGATCTTCCTCATAAGTTGGGGGAGGTGGAGTTGTTAGCACTAGCATCCCGTTGCTTAGTACTTATGTATAAGGTAGCTATTTGTCATCCTAATACTTAGTGTTATGCTATTAGCGGTACTCTATTCCCTATTAGTGGCGGTCGGCCGGCCCTGCCGGTGCCTTTGCCGGCCGCCATCTCTCTCCTCTCACTTCTCTAGTCACCACAGCCGGCCGGCCCCCTTGTGGGGCCGGCACGACCTCCGTGGAACTATCCGTTCCCAACTCTAACAAGTTATGGGCCCTGGACCAAGTTACACTAGAGAAGAGCGTGTGTAAAGCGCTCGGCGCCATGCTAGTCCTACCTACTTCCACGTAAAAAAGAGTAGAGCGTGTGTAAAGCGCTCGGCGCCACGCTAGTAATTCATCGTCCAACCGACACCACGCTTTGACTTCGAGCTGGTTGTCCGCGATTGTCCTACCATCTCCCACGTAAAAAGGAGAAGAGCGTGTGTAAAGCGCCCGGCGCCACGCTTGCCCCACCCAGCTTCCAGTCTTACCTAGCCTTCAGCCTACCGATGCTCTCGACCGGATCTGGTTTTTTAAGACCGACCCGCGAAAATTCGGTCCGTGCGTACTTTAATTAGTACTGTATTTTTTTCCCGAGGCAACGCCGCAACGCTCGCCTAACTTAGCGAGGAGCTTAACTTTCCCACGGCGAAAGAGGGGAGTCAACACGAGCGCCCGTCTATGTTTTTGCGTGCCTACACGCTACTAACGGCCTTGTTGGCTGTGCTTCTTCTTCGCCGGTCACTCTCATGCCTCGGCCAATTCGCCCGGGGACAGTTTTTCCCGCTACATGTCAGAATAGTACATTACGCATTACATTTGGAACCCCTTTTGATCGGCAACTCGCCGGTAGCGGCACGTTCTTGTGAGCGCATGTCGCTACACCTACCCGGCATGAGACACACGCTACAAGCACTACACCTTCGACCAAGATGGCACCTTCCTCGACGCAAGCTAGGACGACGTCAAGACCTCGGCTACCTTGAGGGGGGGTGTTAGCACTAGCATCCCGTTGCCTAGTACTTATGTATAAGGTAGCTATTTGTCATCCTAGTACTTAGTGTTATGCTATTAGCGGTACTCTATTCCCTATCAGTGGCGGTCGGCCGGCCCTGCCGGTGCCTTCGCCGGCCGCCACCTCACTCCTCTCATTTCTATAGTCACCAAAGCCGGCCGGCCCCTTTGTGGGGCCGGCACGACCTCCGTGGAACTATGCGTTCCCAACTCTAGCAGAAGTCCCTCCTTGGTGGCGTCCGCCGCATAGTAGTACTCGGCTTCACAAGTGGATTGGGCCACACAAGTATGTTGTTTGGACTTGTAGCTGATGGGCCCGCGTCCGAGAGTGAAGAGATAGCCCGAACGGGACTTGCGGGGGCTGCTGTGGTTTACCCAGTCAGCGTCGGCAAAGCATGTAAGTTGGAGACTGTGGACCGTGCCCCCCCCCAACGTCAGGCACTTGTCGATGGTGCCATGGAGGTATCGAAGAACATTTTTCGGACCCTGCAGGTGTGCGTCCGTGGGGGATGCTTGGGCAAAGCCAAGGATGCTCAACGGCATGGAAATAAGGCTAGGGATCAGCCATCGATACATCGTTGATATTATCATCATCGCCCGTTGATGGTGCCATCGATGTGATAGGTTGCGACATCGACATCGACACGATGGCAATAGTGCTAGTATCAACACCATCAATTATCAATACAATTGGGGAATGTTGATTATCAAGCCCGATGTATCGATATATCGTCCCAAATATCGATACATCGGCGATAATATTTGCATAAATTGCCATCGATGTCAACATCCCAAAATATCAACACCATCAACATCGACAACCCAAGATATCAATACTATCAACATCGACGTTTCAAGATATCACTACCATCAACATCAACAAATTTCACTTGATCCCTAGCCTTACATGGAAACATCGGGACGCGTGCAAACGGCCGCGTATTGGAGACTGCTCAGAAGACTTGGGTAGACTTCCTTGGCCACTCCGGTAAGGGGGGGTGAAGTCATGCGCGCGAGGCCGGCGAGGAAGCCGGGGTCCATAGGAAGGGACGAGGGCTTAGAGTCGGTCATGCCGTACTTTGCGAGGATGTCGCGCATGTATTTAGACTGATCTAGCGAGATGGTGCGGGCCGAGCGATTGCGGGTTGTGTGCATGCCCAAGAGTTGGGAGAGGTCGCCCATGTCCTTAATCTTGAAGCTCCAACACCCTCGTCCCTCCGCCGATCCGTCCGTACCCTTCTTCGCCAAAAAACATTTCGCAAACGCCGCCCCCGCCCCTTCGTCGGGAGAGTATCTGCGAGTACTTAGTCGCGGAAAAGACATATCGGAGTGGCCGAGCGGGAGATCCATGTGCCGGTGTACGGATATTATGTTTTCACAAAACCCTCCGTACAAGGCTTCCCGACAACTGTTGATCCCGCGGATCGCAGCTCTCGGTACCTCGTTTAGCCCCCTACCGTGCCAGGCATGGCACGGCTACATGGTTACCAGCGCCCACCGCGTGGAGGTAGAGGTGGGTGCCGACGGGCATGCGAGCGCACCCCTTTCCGGGGCCGCCGCCGCTGCACCGCCGGCGGGCGCCCCGGCACTGACCAAGAAAGGCATGCCCCACCCGTCGAGGCGACTGGGCGTCGGCCCATTCCATGAGCCTCTTTTCACTCTTGCCCTCTTGGTTCCCCTCCTTTCTTCCATGTCGTTCACGTTCCTATAATAACAGTGCTTTTTGTAATCGAAGAAAATATTTCATCGTCTAGTGTACCCGACGGGTGTCTGAAGCAGACATATGCTTCGCATTATCTGAAAATTTTCGGCTTTCCAGGAGAGCAGTGCCTCCCTGTCCCTCGGGCTTGGGCATATGGGGGTTTTTCCTCCTTATTATTGTCCCCTATATTTATTTGATTGGTGGTTTCCACTGCTTTTTTCTTGCGTACGGGTAAGGAACATTTGAGGTTTGTTTCGAACTTCTGCTCTCAGTCTTGCAAAACGCCGCCTGTAAAGGGTGCCGATGCGGGTATACCTGCCAGTCCCGAATCCCGGGGCACAAAAAAAAAAAACAAAAACTGTCAGACCCGCGCCGATGCTGTGAACAGTACCGCATTACGCGCCTTTCGTAAACGCAGGACGAAATGCAGGACGAGATGAAATTCCGCTAACCTGTACAAAAACGTACTAAAGCCGTTAAATTTCATCCCGTCCCACGCTGCCAAAATACATGTATTTCGCACCTGTAGGACGAGATTTGGATGTAGGACGAGATTAAAACGCTCACGGGTACCTGTACAGGCCAGAGCAAGTCGCGCACGCGTGATGGCGGCCCGAGAAGGGCAGTTTTGGTTCTTCGTCACAACACGTCGCAGGGACTCGAGCCCGAGTCTCATCCTCCTACAGTCGTGATGTTATCCAATAGTTGCATCGTGGTTGCAAGTTCAGCCTCTATGGAGTAGGCGGACAGTCGGGTCGCTGCTTCAAAAGCGCGAAGCCAAACGCGTGAAGGGATTCTTCCGAGCCGCATTGCTCACGTCGTTGTCGTGCTAGAAACCAACGGACCCACTTGATGAAGTCGAGAATGCATCTACGAATTGGGTTATGTCCGGTTTACACATGGCAAGGATGTCAGGGAGGCGGAGTCAAGCGTTTTGCTTACCGAGCAACACATGATCCCTCCAGAGTTTCCCGCCGACATGTATCGAGTCCCTTTTCATTGTTTGCAAGGAAGATTTTGGGTGTTACACGATTCGCTTGGGATAAGTGATATGCACTGTCGCACAAAAAATCGATGCATGTTCAGGTAAGAACCTCTGTGGAGTGGGCGTATGGGTACATCAAGCAAAACTTCCCCTTCGTCAATGTTGTGGATTACATGAAGTTCGGCAATTCTAGAGTCCATGCTTTCTACACCTGTGCCACTTTCCTTGCAAACTGTAAAACTCGCTTGCGTGGAAATGCCAGAAGTTCATTCTTTGATACATTCCTCACTCTCTCAAAGAATACCTACATTATTGTAAATTTGAGTAGATATGTAAACAAGAACCCCCACTACATGTCATTGCGTAGCTGTGTGCATGCATGCATGCATGCATTGTGTGAATGTATGTGTGAGTGTGTGTGCGTGTGTGTGTGTCTTGCGCACACGCATCTACTTGTGCATGTTTCTATTTTTGTGCCTGTGTATTTGCGTGTGTGTGTGTCTGTTTGTGTCTGTGCGCGCTTGTATACGCATCTGCTTGTGCATGTCTGTGTGTGTGTGTGTGTGTGTGTGTGTATGTGTGTGTGTGTGTGTGTGTGTGTATGTGTGTCTGTGTCTGCATGTGTGTGCCTGTGTGCGTGTGAGTGTGTGTGAGTGCATGTGTCTGCATGTGTGTTTGTGACTATTACTCTGTTTGTGTGTGTGCGTGCTTCTATACCCATCTGCGTGTGCATGTGTGTGTGTATGTGTGTGTGTGTGTGTGTGTGTGTGTGTCTGCGTACTTGTGTGTGTGTGTGTGTGTGTGTGTGTATGTGTGTGTGTGTGTGTGTGTGTGTGTGTGTTTCTTTGTGTATGTGCGTGCTTGTATACGCATCTGCTTGTGCATGTGTGTGTGTGTGTGTGTGTGTTTCTTTGTGTCTGTGCGCGCTTGTATACGCATCTGCTTGTGCATGTGCATGTGTGTGTGTGTTTGTGTTTGTGTCTGCTTGTGTGTGTGTGTGTGTGTGTGTGTGTGTGTGTGTGTGTGTTTATTTGTGTCTGTGCGTGCTTGTATACGCATCTGCTTGTGCATGTGTGTGTGTGTGTGTGTCTATGTGTGTCTGTGTCTGCATGTGCGTGTGTCTGTGTGTGAGTGTATGTGTCTGCATGTGTGTTTATGTGCGTGTGTGTGTGTGTCTATCTGTTTGTGTCTGTGCGTGCTTGTATACGCATCTTCTTGTGCATGTGCATGTGTTTGTGTGGGTGTGAGTGTGTGCTTGTGTCTGCTGGTGCGTGTGTGTGTGTGTGTGTGTGTGTGTGTGTGTGTGTGTGTGTGTGTGTGTGTGTGTGTCTGTTATTCCGTTTGACTCTCTACGTGCTTGTATACGCATCTGCTTGTCTGATATCGCATAGCCTCTCGGAAGGGGAATACTTATTATTACGCGGTTCTTTACAACGTTTAACCACGCTAGCTTTGTCTTATAGTCCACTCCGTCCAACACCCATCCACTTAAGGCGACAGGCCAGTTTGCACCCAAGGTCTCGATAATAGCCCGATCGACGCGAGGCAACGACGCCAAGGGAAGACGCTTTGGGCACCACATGATGTTACTAAAGCGTGAATCGCCCAGATAAGCCGAAGCCACGCCACTTTCCTCATTTATGATCGTATGGTATCTGGTTACAAGGGAATCGCGCAGGACAGGCACGGTCTGCACCAGTTTTAAGCCTAAACCGACAACGATGACGGAATCAAGCGCTTCCCCGTTAGGCGGATTCGCCGCCGCCTGGCGTGCACGTGTTAGTGCACGGGTTGCCCCGCCGACACCCTCGACTCCTTCTACCTCCGCCACATCTACGGTTGCATGAGACTTCGGGGTTGAGGGGTTGCTAGAGTCACTCACGATGCTCGTATGGGAGGCTCGGGGGCTGCTGTTCGGGGTGGTGGTCTCTCTACCCCCGCCATTGCTCTCGCTTCGCTCTTCACTTTCCAACTCCAAGCTGCGTCCACCGCCTAAAAGACGTCTCATTGCGTTCCCAAGCCTGCCGAGCATCCCGAAATTAGGCGAGTCTGCCGTTGTGCTAGCTTTGGCTTTCGACACCCAAGTGACAGCACGCGCGATGACCTCTAACAGGAAACTCGAGCGAGCATCCTGCGGGAGGTTCCAACGGAAGGCTCATGAAGTTGAGACATAATATACTAGTTTCTGTCCTACGCCCGTAGGACCAGATAGCCGATTTTGGCCGATTTCATCCTGTCCTGCGACTGAGGCGTAGGACGGAATGGTACGGATGGGAAAGTAGAAGTACGTAGGCCGAAATTGCTTCTGTACGTTTTTGTGCAGGTTAGCGTTTCATCCCGTCCTACGTCTCGTCCTACGTTTGCGAAAGGCGCCTAATAGGCGTTTGACTCATCACCCAACCCTATCTTCTTGTAATCCATAACCCAACCCTATCCTGTGCAGCATACGTGGAGTCCGGACGAGCCAGCTTTGGGGTGTATTCAGGCATTGTACAGCCGCCAGTCCGGACTCTCGGGTAAAGTCCGGATAGGCCGTACCTCACGCAACACCATTATATGGCACGTGATAGGACGGCCTTGCATTTGTAGTACTCGTGAGATAGTATACTCGTATGCCGCGTTGGCATTCGGGTGTACGAATACTGCTTGCGAGAACGTGAATGCTTGTCCTCATCCGCCACGCAGCGGACACACACTACATACGGTGCCCGAGCAGGTCTTCGCAGGGCTTCACTCCGCATCTGCCCCCAAGTTGTGCGAGTCGCTCCCTCTCCGAAGCCCCCTCACCGCGGCGACCATCCCAGCTGTCTCTTCCCGCCCCACACAGGTTGTCCATTTACGTATATTCCACAAAAGACGTTGGTTTTGGTGCATGTGGGACGCAGGCGGGTGACAGGCTTATGTCCCGACTGCTGTAATCTGTTCCAAGTCCGTTGCATTGGTGCATATAAAGTTAGTACTTAAGCTTATCCCCACTTTGACGCGTCACTTCCGACAGCCGCCACCCTTTAAACGAGCTCCTCCCCCGTGCGCGCGCATTGACACACTTAGTCCTCACTGCCTACATTGCCACCTCCGTACCCCAAGTTATCACCTCTCTGACTCGCTCCTCCGCTGTGTGAATAAATTCTCTGCAGTGTCTGGACTCTGGGCACCGCCAAGGCCGTGCAGTCACCTCCTCACCGGCTGCTTGTGAGCGCGTGTCGCGCGCCACTTGACGGCTACTCAACCATTTATTTTACAGCTCGCGACGCGCCTTTGTGCCCGGCCACTTCAACGCGGACCCCAGGCGGCAAAAGTCGACCTCTCCACAACCAGACATTCATAATGGCGGCCCTTGGCGCTGGCATGCCGGTGGCACGGGTTCTGCTTTCGCGGCGAGACAGTCACAGCCATGCCGGCGCCTCCTCCCCCACGCCGGCGGCCCCTTCCGCCGCCGCCGGCTCTCGGCTGCGTGACCTTGTGCCGTGCGCGTGTCACCCCGGGCGTTTTCGCGTAGTCCCTCGCTTATCATCCGGTGTAGTGTCAAATTCGGTCCGCTGCGGTGCTGCGAGCAGTATGGGTGTGGGGCCAGGGCAGAGCTTCCACCGCCACGTAGGACCCGGCGCGCATAGCGCGAACCCACTCCTCCCTCGCGCCGTCGCGATGGAGCTCGCATCCCCCTCCCTTAGCCCCGACCTCTTCCTAGAAGGAGAACTGCTGGACGCCGCGCCTTACGGGGATTGCATCGAACTCGTGGAGTCTGCGATGTCGGAGATCGACTCTTTGCTCCAGGAAACCGCTGACCTCGAGAAACAGCTCGAAACTCTCAGCAGCAGCCGCGAGTCGCTGTTCCCCACGGTGTGGCCACTCTCCCTCCCTCCCTCTGCCTCACGGTGGACTTGCGTCCTCGAAACAGCAATCCCATTAACATTTTTCGATTTTCTGAAAAGAGTGCCGAAAGCGACGTGTTATTAATTTATTTTTTGAAAAACACGTCTCATCCTATCGCCACGTTGCTATCGCAGGCTGCTGATCTGTCCATACTTGACAAAGCTCGCAAGCGAGAGGAGGCCAAGCGCCAGCGTGCCCAGAAGCGAATGGAGCGACAGGGTAAGGGCAGCGCGGCCGCTTCGGCAACGAAAACAACGCAGCGCAGCACCGCGACTAGGGCGTCCGTCGCCGCTACTGCCACTCGCGCGAACCCGGCTTCCGCTGCGCCCCAGACGCAGACCAAAAGGGCTACCAGACAGAAACTGTCCGTCGCCGCCTCTGACGCCGCCCCTACAACAGCTCCCCCGGAAGGCGCCAAACCTCGCGCGCGAGCGATGGCAAAGGCGCGCTCGATGCGTACCGGCGCTTCCGTTCGACCTCGCGTTGCAGTCAAAGCGGCCACTAAAACCAAGAGCGTTAAGGCGAGTAGCTCCACGCCGCAGATTAGTTGGATGGGGGGTAGCAACCTGCTGGTGGCGGACCAGGAGCAGGATCTCGCGCGGCAAGTGCAGCAGCTTCTCAAGTACGAGGCCGTACGGGACCGACTTGTGCAGTCATTGGGGAGGCAGCCAAACGTGGTGGAATGGGCACAAGCATTAGGCCAGCCTCCAGAGTGAGTAACTCTCCCCTGTCCAACATCGAACTCCTCCCCCAACCCACCCAACTATCCCCATAGAAAGAAGCAGTGCTGGTTAGATGAATATTAGTAATGTATTGATATCCAAATATACCTTCCCATCCGATTAGCTGAGCAAGCAGAGAGAGAGGAGGGGTTTTTATTGCGATTTGACTGATGATTTGTTTGTGCTATCCTGTTGCTCTGATTTCAGGGAGTTTCAGGGTATTTTGTTGCAACTGAGTACAGCGCGGGACCGGATGCTGGAGTGCAATCACCGTTTGGTGGTATCGGTGGCTCGAAAGTACATCGGTCGCGGGCTGGAGCTCACGGACCTTGTGAGTGCGGGGCTGCAGGGTCTGCTGCGCGGAGTGGAGAAGTTTGACCCCACGCGTGGCTTCAAGTTCTCCACATACGCGCACTGGTGGATCCGGCAGGCGGTCACTCGCGCCATCAGCGAGGAAAGTCGTGCCATCCGTATCCCCGTCCACATGTACGAGCTGCACACCAAGGTGAAGAAGATGAAGGCAAAGTTTTATGATGAGCACAGCCGTACTCCGACGAGGGAGGAGGCGGCGGCTGCGGCGGGCATCACCGTGGAGAAGCTGGACAAGGTGTTGGATGCGTATGCTGCGACGCGGAGCATGGATGACGTGCTGGGCGCGGAGGGGGGCACGCTCGGGGACACGTTGGCTGAGCGAGAGGAGGATGTGGTGCGGCCAGAAGACGAGTACGAGCAGGGCAGAATGGAGGCGCACGTGGAGAGCGTGCTGGACACGCTGACCAAGCGTGAGGCGGAGATTCTGCGCATGCGGTACGGGCTGGGCCCCACTGGGCAGGAGCACACTCTGGAGGAGATTGGGTTGAAGTTTGGGGTGACGCGCGAGCGTATCCGGCAGCTGGAGGCGAGGGCCATGCGGCTGCTGCGCAACACCAGCCGCACGACCGTGTTGACGGATTACGTTCACACGGAGCAGGCGGGGGCGCAGGCGCGCAACAGTGCGGTGCGCCGATGAGCGCCCTGCCCTTCCCCACCCACCCCTCCCCCCTTTTGACGTGAAGGAAATGACGATGTAGGAAGAATGGAGCGTGCGAGATGAATGAAATAAGCAGCCGACGGGATGGTGTCCCGCCTCAGTGCCTCAGGGGGTGTTGAGGGAGATGGGAGCGAGGTTGGCCTGCAAATGGATGAGTGATAGAGCGGGATCCCGCCCAGAGTTCTTGGCAGGCCTGGGCTAGAGCACTTGCCGGTTTAGATGAACCCTGTAATTGATAGTTTGGTTCCATGCGCCTATTAAGTCTCATTTCGCTTCTCACAAGACTTTTCATACGCAAGGCACGCTCGCATCTCAACCTCCCCACATTTTATTTCGTCGCCCTGTCATCATTCGTGGGTCACATTAGAGATCAATTGAGTGGTACTTCCCATAACGATTGGACGTATCACGCATCAATAGTACGTGATAACTGCAACTCTCTGTGCCCTGCACTGCCGATGTTGCGTACTGAGCCCTACATTAGTGATGTTGCGTACCCCAAAAGGCGGTAAGAGTCCACAAGGAAGCTTAGCTGTGGGGCTTTTTAAGCCGTGCACACATAAACGCCAAACTTGCATCGCGTCATTATCCAACACCTGAGCTTCCGCCGAGTTTGTCCATGTCGGTGTCGGGAGTCTCTCAGTTATTCGGGGACTCGCTTGTATGGGTATTGGCGAGATGTCCCGTTACTATGCTCGTCGCTGGCCGCATGTTGATTGGCCGCCGTGGAAGGTTATCACCATTTACGTCAACTCTGCCATTCCCGCGATACTACGACTTTCTCACGAATTACGTTTTACGGGGCAACTTCACCAGACGTTGTCCGTGTGAGTATCACTTAGATGTTGTGAAACCTTCCCAAACACTGGTAACAAACATGCGGAGGTCCACGTATCGTAAGAACACCGGCAGCCACAATTATACTACTTCATGAATGGAGCTAAAGTTATATGTTGCAATTTGAAGGAGGAATGAGGAGGGCTGACCTTCGAACTACACTCTTACGACTTGGTGACCGCGCACGCGCGGCAATCATCTTCCACCGCACCACCATCATCTTCTTCTTATTTTTCTTGAGGTTCGTGGTATTTACATAACTCGCAGGGGGGCTTCTCTCCCACCTTGTTGATGCGATTACCTTGTTTTGCCAAAAGAAACCTTCCAATGGGTCTTTGCTTTGTGGGTTATCATGGTATTATCATTGTCTAACTATGCTCCATTCGCACCTTTCCAAACTACATATTTGGCTTGGCTAGTCAACCCACTCGCCGCTGGCTATTTATGAAGACAAAGATATTTGACAGTAATTCAGAGGGAGCGAGGGGGCACAGTAGGAAAGGTGGTGTGCCGTTGTCCGAAACAACATTTGAAGCGAAATTGGATCCGCTAAGGCGTCGTAAGTATGTTATAATTTGCCGAAGCGGATAGCCCTAGTGGTCTAGGCCAAGTTGTCATGATGCAAGTATAAAGCTTTCCGCGCCGTATGCTGCACATAGTAGACTAAGTGTGATATCTTGAAATTAAGTTGTACGTAGCCAATCATGTCTTGTTTTCACATTCGTTGTTTGGAGGTGGTGTCGTCTCCTTGTGGAGTTATTGTAGTACAAATCGACATTACATGTTTTTGGGGGGACACATAGCGAGAAGGACACCAATGTGATGACGACAACATGTACATTAGACGAAGGTGGAATTGCGTCGACAAACGAGAACATATCATTCGACATATTGTACTAAAAATCATGGGCGCCCGCCGGCGGCGTATTAGCGGCGGCCCCGGAGGGGGGTGCGCTCGCATGCCCGTCGGTATCCCCACACCTCCCCGTGGTGGGCGGTGGAACCCCCGTAGCCGTCCTAAGCTTGGCACGG
Organism: Tetraselmis chui; assembly: GCA_026401115.1. Lineage (NCBI taxonomy): Eukaryota > Viridiplantae > Chlorophyta > Chlorodendrophyceae > Chlorodendrales > Chlorodendraceae > Tetraselmis > Tetraselmis chui. The sequence continues at coordinate 53,949 of JAPMLY010000974.1, forward strand.
TAGGGGGCTAAGAGGGCCGGGAGTACCATCCGCGCGACTCGCAGCTGTCGGGAAAGCCATGTACGGAGGGCTTTTAGAAAAATATTTTTTGTACGCTACCGGCGCCAAGATTTCCCCCTTAACCCGTCCGATATGACTTTTCTCTACCGTCCAACTACTCAGATACCGTCCAACTTGGGGGGTGGAGCATGTATCTCCTCACAAGTGTGTGGAGACAAGGAGGGTACGGCCGGATCATCCATGAGTTACGGGTCTTGGAGCTGGCGACTGACTGCCGGGAAGCATCGTTGGAATAAGGCGCTCGTTAGCCGTCGAATGGCCATGTGATTGTAGAGGTTCCCTAGGGGGTGAGGTACGAAATGGAGCACGCATGAGGACATTCGCAGCCTGAGAAGCGACTTGGTTTGGCGGCGGCGATCATACATAGGGCTTTTTGGATAGTAATAAATAATGTCCGTACCCGGAGTAACGATTGTTGCCATGCCCTATCCCGCGGATCTCCCTCAATTCCCCCAACACGTATCGAAAAAGTATGCAAGGATAAGGGGGTGGTTACCGTCTTGCTTGCGAATTATACGGGTGGGCCCACAGTTCTTTGGGGGGACGCGAGGAGGGTACGGGCGTATGTACAATGCCGGATCAAAGGCAAACAACCGGGAAGCATCACCATGGCATGGCGTTCACCGGCTGCCAACTTACTACGTCGCACAGCTACACCTCCATGGGGGAGGAGTGCGCCTAGCTAGGCGACAAAGAGGATGGTCGTAACGGGGGAAGCGACACGATCCGGCGACGACGGCCCTCGGGGTCGGCCGCCGCCGGTGAACCCGGCAAGGAGGGTTTCGAAAATATTTCCGCACCCCTTGGCCCGTCGGATCCGGCTACGGTGACCCACTCTCCTTCTCTCGTCACCCACTTGCGCTCAACATACCTAATATTAGCGAGTGTGGGCTCAAGTTAGCGCGGAGACCCACACTCAAAACATGGATGCTCGTTAGAAGCGCGAACGGAGAGGGGAGAAAGCGGGCGCTCGGCCGACTTTCCGATTGTTACCCGGCTACCAGCACAAAAATTGCCGGGGACTCAGTCTAGGGATCAAGTGAATTCTGTCGATGTTGATGGTAGTGATATTTTGAAACGTCGACGTTGGTGGGCTTGATATCTCGGATTGTTGATGTTGATGGCGTTGATATTTTGTGATGTTGACATTGATGGCACATTCAGCTTATATTGTCGCCGATGTATCGATATTTGGGACTATATATAAGCATATCGGGCTTTGATAGTTGATGTTTTCTAAATGTTTGTTTCCATAATTGATGGCATTGATGTTAGTTAGCACTTTTGCCATCATATCGATGTCGATGTCACAACCCATCGCATCGATGGCACCATCATGGGGTGGTGATGATACTATGAACGATATATCGATGGCTGATAGTATCATAGTGCCTCGGGGATATGTGTATGATAAGTACTACATTTGTATGACTAATCATACACCAAAGTCTCGTAAAAAACTGGTCACCCCCACGCGAGGAAAAGTTAGTACTTTGTCAAACTTCAGGGGCGTGTACCCCAAAGTGTCCTTAGCTTAACTCCGTCGGCTCACGACCCAGGAAGGGGCGGAACCTGTTCGAACGGCTGATTTGGTCTGATCGCTTGTCGGCATACATCACAACAACCACGAAAACGACCGTGACGCGAAAGGCATCTTTCTCTACCCGCACATACCCCCTTTTACATCTAAAAGGTGGTGCGTGACGACAAGAACGGTACCAAAGCTATGGGACGGTCGGCGCGTCCGTCGGCTACTGTGTGGGGTGGTCAATTGCGTCGACATGCCGCTAGAACACGATCCCGCACGCAACTTTTACGCTAAACTAGACAAAGCTAGCAGTGCAACTCCCAGACCCACACAGATCATCTACACAAAATGCGTTGCAGTGCGAATGCCCTTTCAATCCCCCCGACTAGCTATGCAAATTCCATGTGCACTTACGGACGATGCGTTACTCGTACCATTTATTACAGAGGGTCGGTAGAGAGTGATACCGGTCCGCGGACTATCGAACTCACACTACCGAACTACCTTATATGGTGGGGTGCATTCGCTAGCTATAGTTCGAACTTAATGTCACGGCCTACAAACGCAGAAAGCATACCCGACCACACCAACGACGACCTCGTTATGGAGCCTCGTTATGGCGAGTCTTCCGATGACGAGGGCGACCACGCTCCAAGAAAAACACCGTACCGGATCCCCGAGACGGCTATCTCCTTGACGTAGCGATGCTCCCACCTGTGCTTAAAGTCACCGTTGCAGTATGCAACCCAAACATATTAGCGATGTGGGAGGTGTTGAGAATAATTACTGTGGCGATAATGTATGCCTAATTGGAATGCGTGGTGCTCTATATGTAATGGTGAAGGGGGGCGGGGGGGGGGGGGGAGAGAGAACCTACATGTGACAAACGGACGAATAGACATCTTGAAGTTGTGTATCATGCTTTCCTACGAGAACATACACGCCGACTTGCGTGCCTATCATTCTTCATCACCTAATACTAGCCCTCGGGGATAGATTGAATGATGCTTTTTGGTATTCATAGAAGTGCAAATGGAAAAACCATTCATGGATGAAAACATGTAGCTCAACAGGGTGTGTGCACCGAATGGCGAATGACGTGAGAGATGCACGCATGACTGTGTTAAGGAATGCTTGGTTCGGGCGTGTTCAAGGAAAAGAAGTTGAGAAAAGTCAATATCACTTAGTTTCTATTGAATGTGGAATAGGCACTTACCTTCTTACTGCACATCCCTCGATGTGGCCCCTCGCAAAATAAAGAGCTACTTCACCGAAATCGTGAAGTACGCACAACCTCTTTCCCAAGGCCTTCCTTCCATCAGAAATCTACACCATAAGCAGAGACCATGGTTTACCTTAGCACTGCAATGGATCACTTTAAAACTAGTGTCAACAGGCGGACAAGTGACAGCATGATAAGTGACAAAAGTAAAATTAGTGACAACAGGCAAGTGCAAACGGCGCATAAGAGTTATGTTGTGTTACGTCCACTATAAAAGCTCAGGAGGCCTGGCGGCCTTGGCGTGAACTACGTCAACCCCTATCTCTAACTTTGAGGTGCCATGCTATATCGATACCTATGCTATATCTCAACAGTGTTGTGTGTCTGTTTCGAAGAAAATCCGTGGATAGGTAGCGTTAGTGACAACTGATGCGATGGAGGTAGCTTAATACATGTTCGTGCTCGACGACTACAACATATGCGTCACCTACTGTTGGGGCTTATAAAGTTTCACATTCAAACAACCCAGTCCTATTCGACCCGAACTATTTAGAAACCTTTTCAGATTGCATACCAGTAGTTGGTCTCCAACGTGTTACATGATCACGTTGTGTCAACCCAACGTCGGTACAGGTGATTACTATCCGGACCGTTATTCGGCCGAACCGAAAGATCCCAACAAGAACGCGTCCACACCCTAAACAACAATGAACGCTCCGAAAACGGTCACAACAAACGAATCTGCTACCTCCAGTGCAACCTCGACGAGGGTACCTTGCAGAGTACTTCCTTTCTGTGCGTTGAGTGCGGGACTTTGCAATTAGTGCCCCGCTCACGGCACGACAACGATTGGCTACGGACACCAAATGCTACTCGACCTCCTAGCTTTTGGTGACATAAGGCGGGTCCGTACGGAATAAATACGCCCCACGGCCGAACCTCTAGTATCTTGAACCCTTCCCTTCCCCAATATTCAGCGGGCGTGGTGCACCATACCTTATGATAGGGATGGTCGCTCGATCCGTAGCCGAAGTCGGTGGTGCAGACGATACTGAGCTTAGGCGTGTCTGCCGCTACTTTAGATATTCGCTGACTGTATATAGCGGTATTTAACAGAAAAAGTACTGATTATGAAAACGCGTAATCATACAGGCCGATGTATGATAAATCATATCATACACATATCCCCGAGGCAATAGGGGACAAAGTAATAGGAGGAAAAGTAATTCCGAGCGAGGCATGAGCGCCAGCGATTTTGCGAAGCATTTTGGGGGCCTCCCGCCTTTTCTCGAGGCGAAAGGGTCCCCGAGTAGGTGGCGCCGCGTCGAGAGGAGCGGTAATGACATTGGGGCGGGGCGTATGAGATACGACGGCGGGATCGACGAGGGACTACATGAGGAGGTTTTTTGCCACTCGCCTACCTCCGGCAAGATCGGAGTCATGTATGGGCTAGATTAGGCTAGTCCGTCGCCCCTCTGGAATGCCGATCGGCCAACTAGGCCGGTCGGCATCGCGGTTCGGTGGGAGCGGGCCGTGCATCGTGAAGGTCGAGGAGCATTTTCATTTTGCATTCTTGACAAGTGGATTTATTTTGAGATCTGCACTTTCTTGAATATTATTTATGTTGTTATTAGTGCTTAGGCGGGGGGACAGCGGCAATTGCTGCGGTTGCTTGCAGTTTGTTACCTCCGAGGAAAGTCGGCACACTCACATTGGAGAGGTGTGTCGATAGGTGTACCCGGCCTACTAATCTTTGCTCTTTAAAAGTATCCTAAGTGGCAATTGATAGCCGCTAGTAGGCAATAACAACCGGTCAAATTTGCTGGTATTGTTGTAAATCGATGTCATTTTCAGTTTTTTCCCCCGCATCATAACACCACCGCCAGGCAATAAGTTTGATATAGCTAGGATGAGCGTCTCGACGTTGTGACGTTATTTAAGTCGCATTCTCTCCGTGGTCAACACAGTTAACGGCACGACGACCGATATTGTTTTTTGATTATTTCTCCTAGAATAAATTATTCAATGTATGTGCTGGTACCCTGATACCCGGCAATGCTTTCAGCAAGTCATGTATTATTTGTATAGGTCATCCTCATATAATAATTACTATTGAAATTATTTGCGCTGTTTTTGGATTCAATTTCATTGTTTTGTAAGGAAATTCGATAATGAGCGGGAACCGCAGGAAGCCGCATCAGCCCTCGCCCGGCTGCCCTTCAAACACAAGCGCAGCAGCACGAGCAGCAGCAGCAGTCGCCGTAACAACCGCACGACTGGTCCACACTGACGTATATACCAGCATTGGACTTGAGTGCGCGCTGCGTGTAAGGCTTAGCACGTGGGACGGCTTTGTCGCCGCGGCTCTCGGCTTCTGAACCAACCAACGGCTTCTGTTGCTGCGCCCGCGTTGCGGCGAAGAGGAGCTGACGGCCGTCTGTGTGTCCCCCACCTAACGTGGCGTGGGCTTTGGGGTTAGTTGTAAGTGGGGGTAGTGCATAATACAGACAGACATGGCGCTTCTAGCGGCTGCTGCGCGGCTGGTACCGGGGGCGCTGCGAGGCGTGAGCAGTATCGGCGGCGGCGCTGCACGGGGGATCAGCTCCTCCGCGAGTCGCGAGATGGCCGGCATCGCCGACTTTCTGGAGCACCCCGAGTTGTTGAAAGAAGATGAAAAAGTGTTCGTGGGTACGTGGCGGTTATATCAGCCTAATTTTCGCCGAGGCTGCGTGCGTGCGTTCGTGCGTGCGTGGGTTCGTTATTATTCTCGCGGTGTGGGTTGACGTAGGTCGGGCGTGGGAGGCGGCCGAGCTGCGCAAAAAATCCTTCGAGGACCTGCACCGCCTGTGGTTCGTGCTGCTCAAGGAGCGCAACATGCTGCTGACCATGAAGACGCAGCTACGGTCCGCTAACAAGAAAATGAACGACCTGGGACGGATCGAAAAGGTGAAAAAGTCGATGTCGCGCGTCAAGTTTGTGTTGGGGTGCGTCGGCCTCCACACCCCTCCACTAAAATAAATTGAATAGAAAATGAAAATGTGAGAATAATCACGAGCAACAGGAGGAGAGGTCAGGACTGACCGTTCGTTGCGCATCGGGCAGGGAGCGCGCGATTCAGATGAAGGCGGTGGACCCCGTAGCGGCGACGCAATTAAAGTCTTTTATCGACGCTCTGTGAAGCGTCGCCGTTCACCTTATTGTCTACAGACGGGAGAAAGGGTCTATTTCTGGGATGGTGGGGAGGTTGGACAGCCCAGCGGGTCCCATCTGAAATGGCTGTTTCAAACCTTATTGCATTGTATGTGCGGATTAAGGCAATGGATAGTGTCATGCCTTTCGCCATTTTTTCGCCTGACCCCACCTTTGCAACCGAATAGCTGAGAGTAGCCTAGGGCTGAGGTGTAGCCTGCCCCCCCATAAGCACATGCACACAGAGACACATGCTACAACGCACACAGCAACACACGCACACACACAACCACACACACACACACACACACAGTGTGTGTGCCACACACATACACACTGCCATAGACAAACCCATACATAAACACACTGGCGCACGTACACACACACACACACACACACACACACACACACACACACACACACACACACACACACACAGTGTTACACACACACAACCACAGACAGTATGCGCCACACACATACACACTTCCATAGACAAGCACACACATAAGCACACTCGCGCACGTACGCACAAACACACACACACAAACACACACAGTGTTACACACACACACACAACCACATGCACACACGCAGGTATACACACGCACACACACACACACACACACACACACACACACACACACACACAGTGTTACGTACACACACAACCACATACACACACGCAGATATATACACGCAAACCCACACAACCACACACACACATACACTGTGCCGCACACACACGCACATGCACGCACACATGCATATGCACACACACGCACGCACACTCGCATACACAGACACGCACGCACAATCGCACACACACACACACACACACACACACACACACACACACACGCAAGCTTTCCGTTTCACTCTATAAGCTATGTCATGGGCGTCGATTGATATGGGGGGGGGGGGGGGGGGGGGGGGGGGGGGGGGGGGGGGGGGGGTAGTCCGGGAGTAGGTTGCCGCGCGGAAGAGGAGGGGCAGTGGTGAATGAGCGGTGGGGAGATGAGATTGAAGGGAAGTAGGGGGACTTTGCAGGGGAAAATAGAGCGGCGGAGTGATTGAAATGGATGCTGTTAATTATCAGTACTTGTTAATTTTAATTTATTTGTTTATTTTGGGGGGCGGGGGGGATAATGCCTGTACTGTGATGGAGATGTCATGGTGTGGCGAACAGCTGGTGAGCGGAAGGGGTAGATGGTCGCCAAGGAAACGGGCAGGAAGGGGAGGGACTGGTGCGACCTTCGCGCTTCTCAATTGCTGGCTTAAGACGATGCCTCCATGTCATGCACTGGATTCACCGCCGCATCACAGAACAACACACCACAGCCGGCAGCGAGGACATTAACAGTCAACACACCGTCTGCGTGGGTTGGGCCAATGGAGAACTTCCTTTTGAATTCGTTTCATGAGCGACTACTAATGCATGACAAACCAGAAACCCGCAATGTGATGCCACAGATAGGGCGGCGCTGTCGGCAATCGTCATATATGCGAGCTCCCCTCTCCTCCCCTTCATGTTGATTTCCAATCCTCCGAAAGAATCGCATCCAGAAGGGTGGTCAGAATTGATATGCACACCACTTGCCCAGCTCCTCAGCTGTGCGAACTGAGGTCATGGACTTTGACGAGTTTGGCTGAGGCTCTACCGCATAGGGCTACTATCACGGGTTGTTAGGATGAAAACACGTTCGTTTTTCATTACAACTCGCCAGCTTCATTATTTGGGTCTCACTGATAAAGGAGGTGTAAAAGAAGAGCTTAGAGGCAGAGCTGCACATTGCTGCGCCGTCTCTACCCCCGTGGCTCCCAATCATCCACTGGATCAGACACCCTCAACAGACACTCACACACACGCACGCACGCGCGCGCATAGTCTATTCCACCCATTCCGTATACAAAGTTCTTCTCATTACTCATGCAGCCGACCGCGCGGCGCATTGGACGTCTGCCACTCCCTCAAAATTCTCGAAAAGGGAAGACAGGAAGCGAGGGTGAGATGTGAAGCGGAGGGGGGCGACGGGTCAAAGCAGGTCTGGGTTCAGTATGAGCGGCTGCGGCGTGTTCACTGCCGAACTGCTCGCCGCACTGCGCCGCGCCGCGCGCTGTTGCTGTGTGGATGAAGACCCCCCATCCGCACAGCTGCTCCCAGGCGATATGACCCCATTCGTCCCCTGCAAGCCCTCCGCCCCTTGTTGCGCTTGCTTCCCCTCTTCCCCCCCCTCCAATTTCTTTGCCTCTGACTGTTGCTCAGGTTGCAAAGCCTGCCCTGACTTCCCCCCCATCTGTGATTGCTCTCCTCTTTCCCATGAGTCCTCCTCATCCTGCCAACGCTGTGAGTGCCCTGAGAGCCGCGCGTCTGACAGCTTCCCCTGCCCAAGTGGTTCCGCCTTAGTCTGCGGCTCCAGCTGCGTCTGTGTCGCCGCCTCCCGTTGCGGTGATGGCCCCTCCTCCGATTGAGTTTCTCGCTGCAAATGCGACGCCTGCTCAGACCGCCCCTCGCCTCGTGACAACGTATACTGCGACGGCAACAACTCCTGTGATGCCCCTAACTCCTGCGACTGCAGCGGCACCTGCGCTGAGTGTGGATTCCTCCCCTCATCTGACTGACGCGCTGGACTATCAGCACGCGGAGGGGTGTTGTTGTGGTTGTCGCTGCTGTTGTCTTTGCTGCTGTTGCTGCTCCTGTTATTGTTATTTCTACTTTTGTTCGTGTCATTTTCGCTGTTGCTAATGTCGCCAATGCCATCTTTGTTCCCGTTGGCGGTGGTCGTGCTTGTCGTGGTGGCTACTTCAGGAGCTGCTTTGGTCGCGGTGGCTGTAGTCGGGGCGGTGTGAGGGGTAGCGGGCGTGGAGGGGGTGGAAGGGTTTGGGCGGGTTGAGGGGGTTCCGAAGGCGCGTGCTGAGTCGGGCAGAGGGTCGATAACGCGCTGCAGCAGCGACACGAGCGCGTGGTTGACCTCCGCCTCGCTCTCGCGCGTGATAAAGTGCCCCGCGTTGGTGAACAGCGACGTCGCGTTCAGCTTCCTCGACAGGTTCTCGGCGTAGCTGATGTTGGCGATCACATCCTGTCGCAGTGGGTGGCGGCGGCATCTCAGCCGACTCAGGATACAAGCATGTTATGACCAACCAACACCTAATTCCGGTTTCATGTTTGCACAGGTGATTTCAATACAACGCATTCTCTTTGGTAGTTTCCACTGTTTTCCTTGTAAGTAATTCGAGTATAAATTTGAATTCAACTACATATACTGCAGTGCAAACAAGAAGAGCTTCACAATGTGGTTCGTTTTCGGATTGACATGAGTTTTATTAAAGCCCGAGTTAATAAATTCTGATTGTAAATTATCAAGCATTTAGTCGCCATCTTTCATTACACTCGCGCTCGTAAAATGAACTTGCTATTCAAAGGATCGAAAACAATGCCAGTTTGTTCATTCTGTTCCGTCTCGAGCGACGCCGAAGACCTCTTACAATCTATATATCCCGAAATCAAATGCAATCCTCTTTTTTTTCAACGGATTATCTATTTCATGTCAGCTGTACGCGATATGGCTGCAAGTTAATTAGCCGTTATTTTCTGGGTACAGGTACCAGAAGACGAGATAATCATTACTCGATAACCTATAAAATAAAATTGCATAGTGGGCATCCAACATTCCCCCCCCCCCTTTATATATTCATATCGAATTCACCTGCAGTGTACTGATGTTGATAACTTTAGGTAAAGAGTCAAGCATAACTTTGTCAAGGAGCACGCAATCGAGCTAACTTGGAGCGGGAATACCTTGCGACCGTGAATGACAAGGACGGGAAATCCACCTGCGAGCGGACAGCAACAGCAGAGTGCTCTTGTGTAATTCTGAGCACAAGCGCCATATAAATAGCGCGACACTTGTTACTGCCTAAATGACCGCCAGCAGTCCGGCAACGGTCGCGAACACAACACGCACCAGAGACCGTTACAGGGGCTGGAAGGTGACCAAAATGTACGTACACCAGTTGGCGAGAAAATTCACGTCGTCCAAGACAAGCGTCAAAACAACAACGCTGCTTAGCAGTACTTCGCCGCCCGTTTCAAGCACCGAAACGGATCGGTTTCTTTGGATCGACCGAGTCGCCGCGATTCGGCAAGGCGGTAAACTGCTGCTTGTATGTTTATCATTGGCAGTGGACAAGGTATGTTTATCATTGGCACGGACACGCCGCCACAGACCGAATCCGACACCCTCGGCCACGCACCAGTCCTGATCTTGGCTATATCCACGTTGCTCACGCGGTGCCCCCACACCGCCCTCAGTTGCCCCTCTGTTCCGCGGCCGGTGGAGTAGTCGTCCTTCTGTGCACAGGGTTCGTACAAGACAGCTCAGCGACTCAGACCGGACAAACGCGCCATTCGGCTACTTATACTTTCCAAGGAAAAGGAAGTGTGCCGATGTGCTGCAATAAAGCCTTCATTCATCATCCAATAAATGTTAAGTTCTGAATGAGACCCTTTCAGCATGTGTGTGGGTGTATGGGAGAGTGGGTGTGTCTCTGCGTATGTCTGTCTGTCTGCCTTTATATGCGTGTGTTTGCGTGTGTTTGTGTGTGTGTGTGTGTGTGTGTGTGTGTGTGTGTGTGTGTGTGTGTGTGTGTGTGTTTGCGTGTGTGTGTGTGTGAGTGTGTGTTTGCGTGTGTGTGTGTGTGTGTGTGGGGGGGGGGGGGGGGGGGGGGGGGGGGGGTAGGTGTCAATTTGACTGTCACAACCTTTCGCATGCGATCATTAAATTGTCCAGGTCGTCATTCTATTCTTTTTTCCTCCCTGGGTTTCTCCCTTTTAATCCCTAATACCCCTATATGAGACAGGGAGGGCGCACCGCTTGATCCGCCATGTACTCTTCAATCAGCTGCTCCTTCCGCCGATGTGTATTCTCCGTGTTCTGACCGTCAACATCCAAACCAACATTCATCCACCAATGCCCGACGCAAACAGGACACACACACACACAAACACACACACAAACACACACACACACACACACACACACACACTCGCGTGCGCAAATGAATATGCACAAGCCGCACACACTGGAAAACACGCCCATACACACAAACATTCAGAAATACGCCCACGTGGACCTAAGCTCCCACGTACAGCATACACATCAGAATACACAACCACATACAAAACAACGCACGGGTAAATTTAGACCCGCACACGTATAAAATAACCCAACACGCATATGAATATGCACTCGCGTGCAAGTGTACGCACGCACATCCATACACAAGAGCTCTGACAGACTATCACGCCCCATCGTACCTCAGCAAGCCTGAACGAAGATTGAGGGGATGGGCCTCACCTCTTTCAGCCACATCCTCGAAAAATGGGCGTAAAGTGTGAGTCGTGCCTTTGCCTCCGCCGTCTTTGCAGTCACTGCGCCGTGCTGTAATCGAGGTAGGAACAAATCAAGCGTAAGCGTGCTGCACAAAACCATCCACAGCCTACGGGGGACATGCCGCAAGTGACACGCTTCTACAAAGAACCCCCCCCTCCCCTCTTACTCTCGCTCAATCGGTATTGAAAGAAAAAATACTCCCTCTCGATGAGCTAGTAGATCACGCGACATTGAGGAGTGACCCCCTTCCCAGGTACTTTGCAGATACACGCAGACCCGTTAGCTATCCCATAAGTCCATAATTAAACACATCTTGTACCTCAAAAAATATTGACAATATTGACAATACCTTTTAACTCAGATGCGCGCGCGAGCACGCAAACACACACACACACACACACACACACACACACAAGCGTCAGCACCTACCTTTATGTGGCCTGGTAGCTTCCGAATTATGCTCTTCAACGCCTGCCAACGACCACCCGTAACGCTGCGCCAGAAATTTCAAATTTCAGCTACCTCAATTTCGCAATTGCTTCACCCTCCTTCCCCCCGTCTCTTACATCACACACACACACACACACACACACACACACACACACACACACACACACCTGATGAGCGCGAGAGAGAGCACTCTATCCGGCGCCATGGACGCCACCTTGCACGCGATCATGCCACCCATGCTGTGTCCAAACATGTGCGCCTTCTCCCACCCCAAATAGTCCTGCGACACAGCAACACATCAGCGGATTACCCAACCTACATCATGTGCAGCCCTAACCAACCCACCGCTTCCCCTCTCAATCTTTTACCCACCCACCATCAGCCCCAATGCGTCCTTTGCCATTATGGCCGTCGAGTAGTCCGCCTTGTGGTCCGGATGAGAGCTCGCGCCGACCCCCCTGCAACCCACCAGCCCTCCATCTATCAGTCAAGATAATCATCCCTCCGCAGAATTTCACGCTCCTCATTCTACTAATTCATAACTGCACCCAATCCCCATTACATCCGCCTACCTACGCTCCTGCGCTCATCTGCCATGTAAGCGTGGTGTAATGCTGAGAGATAAAAGTTGTGAAATGGCCTCATCCACTGCCAACAGCTGCGACAGCGAGATGCATAGTTGAAACGGGGACAGCTGCCTACATGATAAGTGCGTGATTATAGAGCCAGGCTTTGGGATATGTAGTCCGACGCAACGCTGTGCGCAACGGGAGAAGGCACTTTGGGCGAGTGACTGTGGCTTCCTCTCTTTCTATGATAGTGATAAGAGTGCGGCTGGCGATGGGACTGGTAATGCTGGGATGAAGAGGGGGCTGTCACCTGTTATCGAACCAGCAGCAGATAACCTCACCGTTGGAGGGCGGTTTGAAGGAGAGCAGCGCGTCGAGGTTGTACCGCCACCCCTCCCCCCTCGCCTGGAAACCTGACGCCAGGAGGGCGCAGCACGAGAGTGAGCCGCAGCGTCAGACGAGGGGCGCCGTCGCGTTGTCGACGTCACGACAGTCTGGGTGAGACAGCTAGTGGCGGGTGTCTTACCCATAATAAGCAGCACGTGATGGGCGGTGCCTTTGTCGTGACAGGCGCAACCCTTCTGCTCCTCCCTGCGCGGTGCCACCGGAAGCAAACAAAAAACAACGATCGAGGAGTTACTTCCAGTCACCGAAATACGGTGTAGCGCGGCAATCATTCAATCAAGCGAAGTCGACGGGGTAAGATATTGAAGGGATACGCACGGAAGTGCGCCGTGCTTGCTGCAGTGCAGCTCGTAAAACAGCTCCACGCCATTAATTGGGACAGTAGGCATGGCGGCGCAGGAAAGGTAGGCCGGCGAGTTGGACGGCCTCCGTGCTCCGACTAGCCACTGGGCTATCCGTGCCAAGTGCGCAGCTGCGGCCCAGTTTTAACCATGAAGCGTTGTGTCTATAGCATCTATTCCGGCGCGCCCAACGTGCTACGAGTAGCAGGGCGAGGGCCTCTGTATCGCCGGTAGGCGGCGCTGGAAGGTTGGTTGCCCTCGGGTGACGGGTCCCCTTCACTTGCTGTGACCAAGAAGAAATAAAGTTACGGGCTTACCTGCCAGTCCCAGCACATCATCGGATATGCCCGTGGGGTTTTATTTCCCTCCTTTTTCATCCGGGCCCGCCTACTTTTATTTGCAGGCGTGGTGGTTTCCACTTGTAAGAAATGCCAGAATATCCCGCCGCCTGGCCCGGGCCGGCCCGGGGACGCATAAAAAAAAATCAGAACGTCATTTCGATGTACCTGTACGTACGGTACTAAAAGAAAATTGCTTACAAGAAAAAGCAGTGCAGGCCACCAAGCAAAAAAAGAAGAAAGGAAGGAAAGAACCTAAGCCCGAGGAACAGGAAGGCATGCCACAGCACCAGCACTGCCCTCCTGAAAAGCGTCGTGGAGATAGGAACCCAGAGTGCCATGAAGAGCAGCAGAAAGACGTTGCATGAATTCTCGTCGCACATCCCCCAAAAAACGCCGAAACGGAAGAGAAGTAGATCGACGAACAAAATGTTGCATACGGACATAACTGTCCGAGCGCAAGGAACGAGAGTCAGTGGCCCCCATGCCAGGGAAGCGACGAACAGCCACCAAAATAGCCAAGCGATCGACCAACTCGGCCGCCATCGGCGCCAACCAGCCCCCATCCTCCATGGCGAAGAGGTAATAGTCATGGACCGACTGAACCGAAGGCGTGCCAAGCAAAGCGGAAGTGCGGAGGTCCGCATCAAGTTTGCCTTGCTGAGCTCCCAATGCAAGGCTGCCAAGGAGTGGAAGGCGAGCACCTATACGAGGAACGTGGGTGTTCGTGCGAGCACTTGTAACCGTCACATCAACAACAAGATGACGGTGCGGAGCCATGAAGTCCAACCAAACCACATCCCCATGACGATCACGTGAAGCTTCCGACCGAATACGGCGGACCTCCAACCGCAAGTCCCGGCCCTTAGTAGCCCCCGCTTCAAGCATGAACTCTTCAAGCACGTGGACAATACGGTCGTGGAAATGAATGATATACCAAGAGCACGGGCACCGGGGGATATGGTCCATGAGCATAGCGGCTGTTGAGCGCTCACCCGACATAAAGATGCTCGATACCGTCGACGAAGATCCATAACCGCGAGATTCTGAAGGGGCCTCATTGCACCGAGGGCATTTTCGAACATGAGCGGCGCGCTCCGCAGTCAAGCCAAGCACCCGGTGGGCTGCCATCGTATAGCAATCGGATGGCACCTTGAAACTGGACTCATGTGAAGCGAAAAAGTACGTACGGTACTGGTACCGGTAGTAGTATACGGTAATTCTCATATATTTTGTGGCACCAACAAGCGGCGAATTTTATTGATTGATTACAAGTAAAAAGAACAACACTTAAAGTAAACGAAATCATAAAGCGACGATGGATGGTGAACGAATTCTATGATGCGCGACACGAAAAATGAACCATGAGCTGAATTGCCACTTATCAAAGCAGTGATAGCCCACCAAACGAAGAAATAAAGAAAAAAGGCAGGAACTAAGCCCGTATAACAGGGGAATAAGCATCAACTACATCAACATGTCCACCATGCCGGTCATCACCAAGGTAGGAATTGAGCGAGCGCGGCAAGGAAAGCAACCGAAACGCATTGCATGAGCTCCTTGCGCAAACTTCTCATGAAACGACGAAATGCAACCGAGGTGGACATATTAACAAAGAGCTTCATGTCGGCTTGGCAAGACTCGAGGCGAAGACTTCGAGCCTTACATATGAGCAATAATCCCATGAAATAAACCGCGAGCGGCCTAAAAATTGCGAGACTGCCAAGAAGCTCGAAGCAAAGGGGAGGCACCCGGCCCCCATCGTCCGACGAAGCTATAGAATGTCCCATCGACGTGAATGGCAATACTAAGGACGACGGGTAGGGATTGCTGAGTGTTGGAGTACATGTAATTGGCAAACTAAGGAAGCTTAAAAGAGTTAATTAAAGCTTGGACGAAGCGAGGGGCGAAAAGATGAGAGCATATTAAGGCGGAGATAATGACAACTAACATGGGCAAAAATACCAAACACAAGGACATTGGCGACATAATTATGTAAGGAAATGTCAATGGCAATGAAACAT
Organism: Tetraselmis chui; assembly: GCA_026401115.1. Classification (NCBI taxonomy): domain Eukaryota; kingdom Viridiplantae; phylum Chlorophyta; class Chlorodendrophyceae; order Chlorodendrales; family Chlorodendraceae; genus Tetraselmis; species Tetraselmis chui. Next base: position 69,468 of record JAPMLY010000974.1, read on the forward strand.
ACTTAAAATTATCATTGTCCCGGTTTGTCTTGAAAAAAATGTTCCAAAGGCCGCGTAACAAAAAACTACGTACGAGCCTTCAAATTTGTTGTAGATTAATCCAAAGGCAAGCACGTTAATGGGCAATAGCGCAAAGAAAGTGTGTAGTGTGATGACGTTGCATTGTCATGTACCTAACATGAACGACACATAGTATATCGTCAACAATAATAACGCGTACCTTGTATGTGTTAGCACTAGCATCCCGTTGCCTAGTGCTTATGTACAAGACAACTATATGCCATCTTAGAACTTAGTGCTATGCTATTAGCGGTACTCTATTTCCTTGTTAGTGGCGGTCGGCCGGCCCTGCCGGTGCCTTTGCTGGCCGCCATCTCACTCCTCACACTTCTCTAGTATCAACACCCGGCTACATTGTGGGGCCGGCACGACCTACGTGTGACTATCTATTTCCATCTCCAACAAGTTATTGGCCCTCCACCAAGTTCCACAAGAGAAGAGCGCGTGCAAAGCGCTCGGCGCCGCGCTTGTCGTACATGCTCTCACGTAAAAAACGAGTAGAGCGTGTGTAAAGCGCTCGGCGACACACTAATGATTCATCATCCAACCGACACCACGCTTCGCCTTCGACCTCGGTGTCCGCAACTGTCGTACCATCTCCCGCGTAAAAAGGAGAATATTGTGTGTAAAACGCCCAGCGCCACGCTCGCCCCACCTAGCTTTCAGCCACATCCAACCTTCAGTCTACCGATGTTGTCGACCGGATTTGGTTTTTAAACCTACCCGCGAAAATTCGGCCCGCGCGTACATAAATTACTGCTGATTTTTTCCCCGTGGCATCGCCGCATCAACGCTCACCGGACATAGCGAGGATCTTTCCCCACGGCAAAGGGAGGGAATCAACGCGAGCAGCGCCCGTTTATGCTTTTGCGTGCGTACACACCCTTGAGAACCATGTTGGCTTTACTCCTTCGTCACCGGTCGCTCTCATGCGTCGTCGGCTAATTCGCCCGGGGACAGTTTTCCCATGTAATGTCAGAACAATACATTCCATGATACTGCATTGGGAACCGTTTTGTCGGCAACTCACCGGTAGCGGCACGTTCTTGTGATCATATGTCGCGACACCTGCCCGGCTTGAGACACGAGCTACAAGCACAACACTTACGACCAAGATGACGACTTATTATTCGAGACAAGCTAGGACGACTACAAGACCTCGGGTACCTTGTATGTGTTAGCACTAGCATCCCGTTGCCTAGTACTTGTGTACAAGGCAGCTATATGCCATATTAGTATTTAGTGTTATGCTATTAGCGGTGCTCTATTTCCATGTTAGTGGCGGTCGGCCGGCCCTGCCGGTGCCTTCGCCGGCCGCCATCTCACTCTTCACACTTCTCTAGTATCCACACCCGGCCCCCTTGTGAGGCCGGCACGACCTACGTGTAACAGTATATTTCCATCTCCAACACTATGCCATGTTGACTCTTGGTTGTTGCCATGGCTCTCCAATATGTGCTATAGGTCTCACGATCCTTGTCTTGACCGACACACCCAAATTATCATACCCATCCTCAGTGAGAGAAGGGGTAAAATATGAAATATAATATAATATAATGGCGCCCGCCGGCGGCGCAGCGGCGGCGGCCCCGGAGGGGGGTGCGCTCGCACGCCCGTCGGCATCCCCTCACCTCCCCGTGGTGGGCGCTGGAAACCCCGTAGCCGTGCCAGGCCTGGCACGGTAGGGGGCTAAGAGGGCCGACAGCTCGATCCGTGGGATCAGCAGCTGTCGGGAAAGCCTTGTACAGAGGGCTTTTGAAAAAATAGTTTCTGTGCACTACCGGCGCCAAGATCCCCCGCTCGGCCCGTTCGATATGTTTTTTCGCGTACTGATACTCCTAGATATTGCCTTCCTTTGAGGGGTGGGGCCAGTACTACGGTAGCGTTAGATGGCGAGGAGGGTACGGCCGGATCAGCGGTGGGAGGCGGGTGTTGGAGCTGGTGGTGGCCAGCCGGGAAGCAGCGCCAGGAAAGGGCGCTCGCTAGCCGTCGACCAGCCCTGTGCCGGTCGAACCTTGCCGAGGGGTGAGGCAAGACATGGCACAGGCCGGTGGCTAGTCGCATACGGAGGAGCGGCTATATGAGGCGGCGGCGATCCTCAGGATCAGCCGCCGCCGGAAACGCCTTGTACGGAGGGCTTTTTTGGATACAAAACAATGCCCGTACCCGGCGTCGAGCTAGTTGGGGAGCAGCACCAGGGAAGGGCGCTCACTAGCGCGCAGCTACGTCGTCCAGCGTCATCTCCCGGGGGGAGGAGTCAGCTGGGACGGCAAGGAGGACGGTCGCGTCGGGAGGAGCGACACGATCTGGCGGCGACGACCCTTTGGGTTGGCGCCGCCGGAAAACCCGGCACGGAGGGTTTTGTTTAATTCCGGGCGCCCGCGGCCCGCCGGATCCGGCTACGGTGACCTCCCCCCCCCCCTCTTCGACATTCACTACCCCGACAGACCTTCATACTCCTAGGGGTCCTTGAGCGTGGGCCCGGGTGAGCGCGGAGGCCCCCGCTCAAGAAAAGGCTGCTCGGTGGACGCGCGATCAGAGGGGGGAGGGTACGGCCACAGGCCGGAAAACCGACAGGTACCCGGGTACCAGACAGAGAAAAAACCGGGGAAATGAGCGGGGAAAATTCAGGCGCGGAGGCAGGAGCGCTAGTTTTTTCTATGTCTGTGTGTCTAGGTCCCCCCCACCTGTCCTCGAGGTGATGGGGGACCTCGACACGGAGGACCGCCGCGTCGGTGGACGCGGCAAGACCTTGGGGCGGGGTTTACGGGATGGAGCGGCGGGATCGACGAGCGACCGCGCGAGGAGGGGTTTTTTGCCAGCCTTTCCCCTCCTACCTTCGGAAAGACCGAAGTCACGCGGGAGCTAGATTAGGCTGGCCCGTCGTCCCTCCCGAACGCCGACCGGCCTAGGCCGGTCGACACCCCGGTTCGGCGGGAGCGGGCCGTGCATCGTGAAGGTCGAGCAGCAGTTTAGTTTTGCATTTCTCGACAAGTGGATTTATTTTTAGATCTGTTTTTCTTGATTACAAAATTATTACGCTGTTACTGCCATTGGAGAGGTTGGGATTAGTGGTTAACGGTCTACCTCACGCTTCTAAGTCATGTATGGCATAGCAAAAGGGGGGGCCCAGAGACGACAGCCGGTTCTTACTGGTATTGTTGTAAACAATTTCAATTTCAATTTCAATTGAAATATAATGTTAGGTGAGTTGGTGTATCGCGCGTATGCAACGTATATCAAATAGCGTTAAAAGCTGATAACAATATGCGTATACAAATAGCGGGATCGGGTGCGTATCTACATATCACCCTACTACTAGATTAATTCGATACAATGTTTTACACTAGGGTGAATGACCGGGCTCTCATGGATCACTCACGTGTAGAACTACATGCTAAACTTCATATTCAAATAATCGTGCCCTAGTTTGTATCCTCGAGCGGATTTTACATTTCACAAGGCGGAAGCTGTCATTGTTAGAATCCGCCGTGATTTGCACAGATTCCCCTTTTGCTAAACACCTAACGACACCACCAACAACAACAACAACAACAACAAGATTATCATCATCGATTCTGAAAAATGGAAAGGCGTACCGTCAAAACACACCTACCGAAATTAAAAATATTAACAAACATGCACGATGCCCGCAACCACTGCTCCAAAAGGGTTGCCTTCTGCGCGCCGCCAAGCCAATGCTAGTCATTTGTCGACATGAAAAATACGCACCAAACCTCTAGCTCATGTAGAAAGGGGCAACTACGTATAGCAAAGGGTATAAGCCCAATACGCACATATAGCGAATCTTCCAGAGGTGATGGCTGCGTACATTTTCTCGAAATTCCTCATACCTAGATTTATATACAAAGGATCGTCGCCGCCAAACAGTGACTGCCCGCCTGCCTCCTTTGCCGTCATCGCTGCGTTTAACTTCCCAACGGCACAAATGAGACCGATGGGCGGCGTCATGCAATAAGCAGTGAGCGACCCGAAAATGAAAATGATTTACATAATGTACCGGCTTCCGCCGACTTATGTTTCTAGGCCCTCCTAACCAAGCCATATCGGAAACTTACTAGTTGGGGCTATACCATAGTCACGTATTCCGTCTTCTGCGAAGCACGATGTGGTGCGTCAACTCCCCCCCCCCCCCCCCCCGGGAGGTGATGTGCACTGAATAAGCGGAAATGCGAACGACATGTGTAGGTGCATGTTGGGTATCATCTGGTCGAGCTGATTGTCTTGCGGGTTTTAAGCTTTTATACGAGGAAGAGGATAGGTAGCTATTGTACTCAATGTAAACGGAGCTCGAACATGATACGTGAGACTTCTACGCGTGTTTTTGTGATTATTATTATATCCGGGGGTTCAGTGTGGAGGGTAATGCGTGATGTCATATTGGTGCACTGCGCGACATTCACTAGCATTCTTTCCGTTTCCTCAATATTTATACCCAACACCCTATTGTCAAAGAAATAGTATTGGCATTCCTCAGGGTATTTCTTCGTATCGTGCATAGCCGATATCATTATGGAATCTTTAAGTTTATATCGATACAACATGTCTCCAAGGGGGGGACTAAGTTGCTGCCGCATATTGCTTGCATTTCCTACCGACCCACGGTATCGGTGCGAGTGGATAAATTTGGCTTTCGTAGGGGGGGGGGGGGGGGGGGGGGGGGGGGGGGGGGGGGCTGAAAAACATCAAACATTGTGTGTGCATGTGCGTGTGTGTGTGCTTGCGTGCGTGCGTGTGTGTGTGTACGTGTGTGTGTGTTTGTGTGATTGCTTGTGTGTGCTAGCATTATTTCGTAGGTTTTCGTATTGATGGGTGCATGGTAATAGGTCATGGGATCTATTTAAATTATTGTTACATCTTTGCATGGCCACGTTTGTCCATCAATAATCGCGATTGTAGTATGTACTTTGAGCCCATTCAGTGATGAAGAAGAAATTAATTGAAAGTCGTTCCACGTTTTCCGAACCAAATAATTGCAAAAATCTTGTTCAATCGTTGCTCAGCAATAAGCCACTACAAGCTTTTGCGTTACCAACGCGCGCACGCGCGTGTTTGTGTGTACCCCCGTATATTGTCATGGGGTGGAATTTGCGAATATATAGCGACTAATAATGACGAGACCAATAGATTGTGGCGTTTGTGGATGCCCGGCAATGAATGTATTTTTTGACGCGGCGAAAGAGACACCCCATTTTCTTGACATATTACTTTGTTTCTATTTGAAGGTTAGCGTCGATTACGGCGAGCGACTTTACTCGGGAATCATGTGTCAAAAAGGGGATACAAGACTTTGTTATTCACTGCTATTTCAGTTTGTGGATGGTTGTGTGACCACGGTCACTAGTGGGACTTGCCGCTCGTGTAGGAAAACCCGTGAAGGAAGGCCGTCGCCGCGTGTCTTGACAAGCTAATGGGGATGAGATTGTACGTCTTGTGCCTATGGAGTATGTGTGACGAGTAACATCATGTGATATTATAATACTTGGACAAGTACTTGCTACTACATTATTGTACCTTTCCAAGAAAGTTGTGTGCCGACAATTACAAAAGTTACTGTCAAGCTCGACGACAAAAACAACAATACGACAATACCGGTTGTTGTCGTGCTGTTTGAGGACCTTCCCAATGATGTCATAAGGATATTTCGAATAGGGCTTTAGGCCGAGCGTCTCCTTGCTCATCCTCTCGTGTGGCGTAACGACATACCAATTCAAGCAATTATAAACCATTTCTAGGACGTGGGTCGTACGTTGCTAATATGAAAATGCAAAAAAAAAAAATGTCGCGAACTCCACTATACGCGGCATGCTCCTATCGCTCGGGGTGCTAATCTATCTAAGTTGGTCAGCGTATGCGGGTCGAAGCGGGCCCACCTTACCTTTGTTATTCATGTGCGACGACTCCGGTCGTGCCGAAGCAAGGAAGGAAATGAAGGCAAGCGAAACCTCCCTCGCTAAGGTCGTCGACGGATCCATCTAGATCCATGCACATCCCCATCCCCGTCTGTCAAGGGATGCTCCTCCCGACGCAGCGATCCTCCTTGCGTAGGCTTCCCTTCCCCTTTAAGGAAGGCGGAGGAAACCATAGCCGTAGGTAACAGCGGCTACAATCCGCTTTTATTGCAAAACTTATTTGTAATCAAAATGAAGTTTATAATTCAGTCTGGTTTACTTACATTTAATTATGATGTTGGCAGAGCCTGTGCCCTCCGCCGTATTCGGCCGGAGACTCGACAACAACTGCAGAAGTTGTTGACGCCCTGGTAGTTGATTAAGGGGTACTGAAGAAAATCTGAGCCGTTAGAAAGCCGCTGCCCTCCATATGGGTGCCGCCGCGCTACAAGTCCACATCGTTGTTGAGCACCCTTCAAATTCCTGGATTTGTGAAGTACCTCGCCGGACGGAAGTCGACGTAGTTTTCAAACTATAAATAACGGGCCTTCAGGCATTGAGCGCGAGTTACGGCCCCCTGTGTAAAAAGGGAGAGCGGTGTCAACGCGGGCGGGTGGGACTGGGCAGTCGGCGTCGCGCTTCTGCGAGTCGTCATGGAGCGTCGTCGGCTGACAGGGGACTCAGAGGACGGACACGGGGGGCACAACGGGCGGCGACCCTCACACAGCGCCACCGCGCTTTGTTACGGCCCCTACATCGTGCTTCTCGTTGTCGCGATGCTGTTCATCTCGCTCTACGTCTCTTTCAACTTCCGTCTCGTCAGCCGAACGCAGGAGGCGCAGCACACGCTGGAAGTGCAGCACTACATGAAACTCGCAAACGACGCGCGAAAAGAGGTGCGTCAGCCGTTGTCGGTTGCATCACACCGCATAGCGTAGGAAAGCCAGCGCTGCATAAATATGATAATTAGGTACTTCAAGTTATAATTTCGCCACGCGGCCCTTGGAAAGGTAATCACATCTAATCCTTCCTAGCGCTATGTGTTTGCTCTGAGCAGTTACAGAAGTGGAAGCGGGGGATTGAGGAGAAAGAACTGGTGATTCGAGATTTGGAATATAAAGTGGCGACGGCAAAGAAAACAAGAGACGAATACATCGTAAGCCCTTTTTCCTTTGCTTGATCTTTCCTGAACGCGCGCCACATTCACTCACCCCACCATCCCTCTGCATTAGGCGCGTTGCTGATGCGACATGCGTGAATGATGCATGACACGTTCAGGAAGCGTTAAAGATCAAAGACAAGCAAATGGCGAGACTCGCTTCGCATCCTAACCCACACGGCCGATGAGAAAATGATCTCGACCTGGAGAATGGTAGGGGGGAGGGGGCGACAGATAGGCATGTTCGTTTTCTCACGCTTGTGGGCTACATGGTGCTTGGGGTTCTGCGATATGCGGGCTGAAAAAGCAGCCTCTTGTGTTACGGATGGCGGGACGACACTGAGAAATGTGTCGAGGTGTAATTAACTTCGGCACATCATTTGTCACGCTGCGCTATTCTCACCCTCGCCCGCCCAGCCCCGACTGTTGAGATAGTTAGTCTGCCTTTGCGGTGGCAAAGATGCTGTGGGTGAACCAGAAGGAGAACAAAAATCCGACGGCGCCCAGGCTGACGTAGATGGAGGCCACGAGGAGGCTCATATAGGTGAGGTAGACCATGATGGAGGTGAAGCCGCAGAGGTTGTGCAGCGACCAGATGAGGAAGCCGACAGAGTAGAGGCCGACGTAGAGGGCAACCGCACCGCCTCGGTGGAAGGACTGCCACCACCAGCGGTAGTCCTCCTGAACAAACTGCATGTAGGTGGTCACGATCGCGATCTGCGTGGCAAAAGGCAGGCTCAGTCGCTGCAATTTTTTTCCAAGTTTAAAACGCAGGCACTCTGGTCCCACCCAACGTTATTGAAACAGGGGATCGTAAAGTGGCATGGTAGAGATTGTCATGATTCATGATACAAATGTAGGATGAGAGCATTGGAGGATTTACACAGAGCGACAAGCGATATCCCTGATATTATCCCCATTCGAGATAACCTTAGGCACAGCAAATAAATTCTTAGAATGTGACCCCCTCCCAACACACACACACACACACACACACTCTCTCTCTCTATCACACAAATACACACATGGTATACTGTGACTCTGACACAGCATTAATGAACAAGGATTTATAATGCACTGGAACAGCTTCGACAAGAAACAGTCGCAGAGGCATAGAATAGGTGAGGGGAGGGAAACAAACCTGGATGGTGATAATGACGGTAAGAAAAGCCACGACGAGCACAAAGCCGAGCAGATAGTAAAAGTAGCCCTGCCACATGGAGGTCATCGCAAAGTAGAGCTCGACAAATATGTTACCAAAGACAAGTAGACCGCTGCCAAAGAACATGGCCATCAGCTTGCTGCTGTGCTCCGGGGTGTGTGGGATCTGCGATTTCCCGGAATGGATAGAATTAGGTCACAGGTGGTATCATAGACAACCAAGTACTCCATGGCTGTGCGGGCCTATCACTTCATTGCATTGTGCGTTTGCGTGTGTGTGAAGGAGGGGCCAACCTCGCGCGGTACTGCGCTCACGCGGGTAGGAAACTCAAACAGCGGCGTCTTGGTGGCGAGAAAGCCGCCGAGGTAGCCGAGTGGGAAACATACGAGCAGCCAAGTGGCTGCAAAAGCCAGAAGGGCGCCGAAGGGGATGGCTCCCGTAGAGCCTACAATGGAGGGGGTGGCGGGAGCATTCAGGACGGGCTTTAGAGGGCTGGTGCGGTATTCTACGGGTACCAACGCTGTCGATACCTATGATCGCAGCTTCTCCCGCGCCATGACAATCCATTTTTGCATTATCCATTGGAGTAAATCTATGCTCGTCAAAACCCCGTTTTGGTAGTTCTGTCTGATATCACCGGACTGCCAGTTTGAAACCAATAGCCAGCACAAGCGGCCGAGGCAGCTAGATCACTAAAAGCATAACTGACCGCTCATGCACAGCCCCTTTCTGTTGTCAAAGAGCGCCTGACAGGCGGTGCAAGGACAGCCGGGCTAGATAATCATGCGATCTTGTATGCCAAATGATAATGGGAGGGACGGAGGCACCTGTGTGTTTGATGATGAGGTTGAGGAACACGAGGACGAGGATGAGGATGGCTGGCACAGAGACGGTGGTTCTGAGCGATACGCCCCTCCATGCCCAATGGCTGCGCGTGATGCAGCCGTGCATGTAGACAGAGCAAAAGCCAGCCACCATGGAAAGCAGCATGTACATGCCGAGCAGCGTAGACAGCATTGCGCCGCGCACCGCGGGCGATAGGAAACCCAGCGCGCCAAAGAGGAGCGTCAAGGAGGAGGAGGCAAAGATCTGCAGGCCGGAGCCAACCATGGTGCTCAGGAGTTTGGGGTTGGCGGGGGAACGGAAGACATCACCCTTGAGTACCTTCCACCCCGCCTCGCTCTCCGCGGCCGTTAGCTTCTCCGCCTCGGGGTCCGCCACGAGGTAGTCCTCATACTTGGCGAGGTCGCGGCGGATGGTGCGGAACATGACGATCGCCACCACACCCGAGAGTAGCGTCAGCACCAACAGGCTGTTCAGGATGCTGAGCCAGTGCACCTGGGACGCGCACACCAGTGACCCAAAGTCCATCAGACTTCTCTGCCGTCAGACAACGCGCAGCACTGCATGGCCACCCTCAGTGCTAGTAACAAATTAAAATAATCTTTAGGGAGTCAAATCATACAACGAATCAAACAATGTGTATCAAGAAGTGTGTGTGTGTGTGTGTGTGTGTGTGCGGGGGGGGGGGGGGAGTGTGTGTGTAAGTGTGTGTTTTTATGTGTGTTTGAGTGTGGGTGTTGAGGAGAGAAGGGACCTGGCCACGGGGCATGCGAAGGTAAGAGTCCCAGCGGGAGACCCATTTGATCTCGCTCTGCTCCCACATCACATCGTAGGTGTACACAATCTTTTCGCCTTCTGCTACTTTCTGGGGCGGCACGATCTGGCCATTGGAGGTGGCGTCAGGGCAGGGCAGCGCCACTGGCAGCCACCCCGCGTTGCGCTGAATGCTGCACGATAGCGCCTCAAACCCCACCACGGTGTAGAACACGTCGCCATCCTGCAGTACGCCGCCCGTGGCATTGGCCACCGCGTCGCTCATCAGCTGCCGGCGCCGCACATCCACCTCAGCTGCATAAAAATTGTCGCGAGCAGTCAAAAACTGCGCGGTCACGGGGTGAACCAGGATCTTGAACATAATATGATTATTCACAAAAAACTCGCCGCTGTCGTCCATAAACCCAAGGTCAAAGCCCGTGCGCACGCTGTCCGGACTCTGTGACACCAAGGGCAGCCTCGGCCTTAGTTACCCACAACGCCGCCCATTGCACTCCTGATATGCGTGGATGGGTAGCAAGCTGGCTGAATACCTGGTGCAGGTCGTACGTGGTCACAGGCAGATTATCCAGCACCATGTTGACACGGTACTTCTCACGGATCCGCTCCTTCAAGTTCTGCAACCGCATGCATGACCCAGCCCCAACCATCACCGCGGCTGCTCAACAGATCTGCTGATTCATTATAAAGGAGGAGGGGGAGGGAGGCGTACCTCGGCCTCGTGGTTGCTGAGAGGGCCATAGAAGCCGTCCGTGGGGCACGCGTCCTTAGTCTCCTCGTTCACCTGCTCCCAAGCACACGGCAGGCCAGCACTGCTCAGGACTGCTCAACCACGTAGACACCATAACCTGCGTCCCCGGAAAACAAGACCCACAGTCCGCTGCCACAACTTAAAAGACTTTGCAGCACCGCTTGGTAACTGAGCTCCGTCCACAGCTCAGCAACGAAAGACTTTGTGAGCTGGGATTCCTTTAGGAGTTTATTAAGTTTGTGAGGGGAGAGGAGGAGGGGAGGAGTGGGTCTGACCATCATGGTGAAGTTGTAAGGAGAGTTTTCGAGGCGCTGCCCGGTGAGGAAAGTGCCGATGTTGACGTTGCTGCTGGAGGCACGCACGCCGCCGGCGGGCTTACAGAATGGCAGGGAATAGTAGTCAAAGGGGAGCTCCGTCTCGAAGGAGCGCAGGGAGTTCACCTCGGCTGCACAGCGGGTCGCAGGCAAAACGGTGGAAGTCCAATTATTTTAGATTTTCGACGAAAGAATTGTGGCGCAGAGCCGAATGAAGAGCCTCTCGCCAGCTGATCGGGAACGGCCGTCATTTATATTGCAAACATGTTTTATGGGGAGGCAGGGTCACCAGAGAGCGGCTCCCCCGCGGACCACGCCTGCGGAAAGGTGCCTGGCAGGTAGTAGGCGGTGCTGCCGGTAAGTAGCACCGACAGCAGCACCAGGGCCGCGCTACCCCGGACGGCCATCCTTCCTCGTCAACGCCGCTCCCAAACTGCAGAAGAAAAGCAAAGCCTGAATCTGGTCAACAACTACCCAGGCGATCAGGGCAGCAAACTGATGGCTGGTGAAGTGACCAAACAGCCAGACGCCACGGCGGTCAAACAACTCGCCGAATTACTGTGCCCGTGCGTGACTCTTTCGCCTGTACCTGCGCTGACCCGGTTTGCAGTACATTACAGCGGGGCGTCAAACAAATATGTATACGGCCCCGGCGTCGCCAGGCTCGGGGCTGCTACCTTTCGAGGCACTGGAAGGAGAGCTTGCACAGAACACCGGTCGCCAACACGTTGAAACTGGAGGAATCCACAGAACCCCTTCAGCTAGAGGAAAGTAAGAAGTACAATTGGCGGGAGGAACTCAGTTCGTCTGTTGGGGGAGGTCTAAACAACGCTGAACGTCGTGACAGATACGACACCACCCTGGCGATACACGTAGTGACAACCACTTCCCACTGCTGTACGTCGTGATATAGGAGCGACTTGCTGGGTGTGACCCGTGACACAAAAGTGTGCCTCGCTTTTACTTCCCATTTTACTTTTGCTGCTTGGCCGGCGCCGGTCGAGCAGCGGTGGAAAATGCTGCGAGGAGTCGGCCCACTTTAAAGGACTTGGTTACAAGAACAGAGACATATAATAATCCTTACATGTGGACCAGCGAAGAAGAATTAAAATCGCGAGGTACCTGGTAGGGAAAAACTAGTACATGTAGGTGCTGCACTTCACCCGCCAAGACACCACCCTCCTCGCATCACTCCGAGACAGAGCCACCCACATCACCGACCCTCACACTTACAAACAAGCATAATGTGAATTCACGCCCCGCAAAACACACGCGTCCCTCCTCCCCCGCCTCACCCCCCTTTGGAAAAACAACATCACCACATGGCCACAAGTCCTCCTCCGAGTCACCACAACCTCCATCCTCCTCTCAAATCCTGCAAATCCATTTCCACACACACGGGGTCCACCACCTCACTCTCAATCCCCATCCGCCTTCTCGCCGCAGTCCTAACAGAACCAATTGATACCATCCACAACCGCCTCCCCATCACACACCCCACCCCCAAACAAGCATCCCCCCCCCCACCACCATTCACCCCTCATGGCTTCCCCTCCTTTCACCCCACCTCCCCCGCTCCCCCACCACCCTCTCTTCCGGCATCCACACCACCCACACCAGAGCCCCCCTTCCCATGGCACCCACCACACACATCGAGTGAGAAAATCTATGTCCCTCCGACCACACCTACCCTCCATGCGACGTCACACGCATCATCTCCAAACACAAGGACACATAATATGGCCAAACCCAATACATGGTAGAATGGGCCCCGGAGCACCTCACGGACTGGGACATCCAACTCCAAATCGACGACGGCTTCCGCCTCATCTCCTCAACCCCCACATCGGTACACCTCCCCACCCCCTCCCCCACCACCTGCTCCATCTGCCATGACCCCCTACACACAGACCCCACCTCCACCTGCTGCACGTGCCCGCACTTTGCCGTCCATTCCCAATGCCGTTCCGCTCAAGGACCCGCCACATGGCAATGCGACTGGTGCGCCATGTTAGCACTAGCATCCCGTTGCCTAGTGCTTATGTACAAGGTAGCTATTTGTCATCCTAGTACTTAGGGTTATGATATTAGCGGTACCCTATTCCCTATTAGTGGCGGTCGGCCGGCCCTGCCGGTGCCTTCGCCGGCCGCCATCTCTCTCCTCTCACTTTTGTAGTCACCACAGCCAGCCCCCTTGTGGGGCCGGCACGACCTCCGTGTAACTATCCGTTCCCAACTCTAACATGTTATGGGCCCTCCACCAAGTTACACTAGAGAAGAGCGTGTGTAAAGCACTCGGCGCCACGCTAGTCCTACCTACTCCCACATAAAAAATAGTAGAGCGTGTGTAAAGCGCTCGGCGCCACGCTAGTAATTCATCGTCTAACCGACACCACGCTTCGCCTTCGAGCTGGTTGTCCGCGACTGACCTACCATCTCCCACGTAAAAAAGAAGAGCGTGTGTAAAGCGCCCGGCGCCACGTTCGCCCCACCCAGCTTTCAGTCCCACCTAGCCTTTAGCCTACAGATGCTCTCGACCGGATCTGGTTCTTAAAGAGCGACCCGCGAAAATTCGGCCCGTGCGTACTTTAATTAGTAATGTTATTTTTTTCCCGAGGCAACGCCGCAACGCTCACCTTTCTTAGCGAGGAGCTTAACTTTCCCACGGCGAAAGGGGGGAGTCGACACGAGCGCCCGTCTATGCCTTTGCGTGTCTACACGCTCCTTACAACCATGTTGGCTCTGCTTCTTCCTCGCCGGTCGCTCGCATGCGTCGGCTAATTCTCCCGTGGACAGTTTTTTCCCGCTACATGTCAGAATAGTACATTACGCAGTACATTTGGAACCGCTTCATATCGGCAACTCGCCGGTAGCGGCACGTTCTTGTGAGCGCATGTCGCTACACCTACCCGGCTTGAGACACACGCTAAAAGCACTACACCTTCGACCAAGATGGCACCTTCCTCAACGCAAGCTAGGACGACGTCAAGACCTCGGCTACTTTGAGGGGGGGGGTGTTAGCACTAGCATCCCGTTGCCTAGTACTTATGTACAAGGTAGCTATTTGTCATCCTAGTACTTAGTGTTATGATATTAGCGGTACTCTATTCCCTATTAGTGGCGGTCGGCCGGCCATGCCGGTGCCTTCGCCGGCCGCCATCTCTCTCCTCTCACTTTTGTAGTCACCACAGCCAGCCCCCTTGTGGGGCCGGCACGACCTCCGTGCAACTATCCGTTCCCAACTCTAACACGCCCGCGGCCGACAACACGACCTCACCCGCCTACACGAGGTCCAATGGGCCCCTTGCCTACAGCTCCGCGACACCATCAGTGAGACTCCCTCCGGCCCCACCGCCCTCACCGCATTTAAGTCATGCTTCGTCCCATACACAACTTCCATCCTACCCGAACCCGGTTCCCCCCATGGACGCACCCCCTCATCACATTCAACCACGACCCTATCCACCCCGACCTCGACATGCTCCCCACCGGCAAATTCACAATACACACCCACCCAACACTACATGACACGACCATCCTTTGCACCCCCGACGGCCGCGCGGTCACTACCCTCAACGGCCCCCGCCTCCGACACCTATTTCTCCTCTTTCGCCTTGACCTCACGCAACACTCATTCGAAGAGGAGGTCTACCACCTTATCACTCGCCTAGGCTCCCGTTCAGAAATCCACTCGCCCACACCCGCCACCACCACACGCAACATATGGGCCACTAGAGAGGACCTACTCACAGCACTCCGCAACACATTTCACACCCAAACGGAACTATAATCCGACCCCTTTAATAGTCACTCCACTCTCACACATACCACTCACTATACCCCGAAGACATAGCCTTCTCATCTAGCGGCAGCAACGCCCCACACACATGGCAAGGCACCAACATCGCCGACCCAGAATACGACCACGAATGCATGCGCCGCGCCATGGAACACGCCATCACTAGCGCCCACTCCACAGCCTCACACACACCCAGCGCCACCATCCTCATACTCCCCCGATGGGAACACACACACACCATACCGACATTCCAAATACATCGACTCCCCATACACACACCACCTCTACACCCTTCCCAACGACGCAAACACCTTCCTACCCCCCGACCAACACACAAACCACCCCACCCCCACCAGGGACTGGATCCGGATCCTAAGGAGCCGCGAATCCACGAGACTACTCGGGTTCGGACTTGGTCTCGTGGGTCCGGACCCTAGAATCACAGGTAATCGCGGGGTCCGGACCCTAGAATCACAGGTAATCGCGGGGTCCGAACCCTAGGTTCAGTAGGTAATCGCGGGGTCCGAACCCTAGGTTCAGTGGGTAATCGCAGGGTCCGAACCCTAGAATCACAGGTAATCGCGGGATCCGAACCCTAGGTTCAGTAGGTAATCGTTGGTTCCGGTACCAGTTATTGTAAGTAATCGTTGGCTCCGGTACCAGTTATTGTAAGTAATCGTTGGTTCCGGTACCAGTTATTGTAAGTAATCGTTGGATCCGGTATTCATCGTACTTTAATGGATCCGCGGTAATCGCGAGTACCTCATCCTCGCAAAACGATGTGGAATCGTGATACCCAATCAGTACTCACGATTCCGAGTATCTCACGATTTTGTGGTTGCCCGAAGTGACACGCTGTTTTTTTGGGAGGTATTTGGCAATGCAAATCTGCTGAGGTGTATGTCTAGGATTGGTTCAATAGCCCTGATTGCTGTCATTCCGCAGCCTTGAATCGATTGTAGCCCACCCAAGGGCTATTTAAACGGTGCGTACGCGCTTGAAATCCACCATAACCTGCCCGTCCACATCCAATCCTATCACAATTAGCCGCCACTTCAAAAACCGAGCTCAACGTAAGGCGTCAAGCCTATTGGTCCACCCTGCTGGAAGACTTTCACAACGAGCAAGAGAAAGTTGAAGAGGTAAGCAAGAGTTTCCCCCCCCCTCCGCTTTGCCCTCACCCCCGAGTTAGCTGCGTTGTGATGTCCGGTAGCGCCGCATGGCGCCCCCTCCCCGCCTCCGCCCGCACATTTATGTCTGTTTATTTGCTCTATCGAAGCCATAGTAATAGCGTTGCAGTTGAGCTTGTCGACACTTTGTCATCGCTGTTCTGTGATGCTTTTCTATTCTTTGCTTTCCGACGTAAAAGGTTACTTTGTCGTTAAGCATATTGTTGCACTGTGCTGTTCGGTAGCGCCGCATGGCGCCCCCTCCCCGCCTCCGCCCGCATATTTATGTTTGTCTATGCTCTATCGAAGCCATATTAATAGCGTTGCAGTTGAGCTTGTCGACACTTTGTTATCGCTGTTCTGTGATGCTTTTTTGTTCTTTGCTTTCCCACGTAAAAGGTTACTTTGTCGGTAAGTATATTGTTGCACTGCGTTGTTCGGTAGCGCCGCATGGCGCCCACTCCCCGCCTCCGCCCGCACATTTATGTCTCTGTTTATGTGCTCTATCAAAGCCATATTAATAGCGTTGCAGTTGAGCTTGTCGACACTATGTTATCGCTGTTCTGTGATGCTTTTCTGTTCTTTGCTTTCCCACATAAAAGGTTACTTTGTCTTTAAGCATATTGTTGCACTGTGCTGTGGCCAGTGGCTCAAGTTGTGAATTTGCTGCATGGGGACTATGTAACCATATCACTTGTTTACCCTATGTTAGGCACTCTGTTAAAGCAGCTGTCGTCACACATGCCCGTTTCACTGCAAGATGAGCGGAGGGATGTGGACTTGTACACCATCGAAGCGAAGGACATGGAGCCTCATATGGCGGAGGCAAGGGAGAGTCTGCGGGCCGGAATCATCGAGCGTTTTTTCACGAACATAAGGGAGAACGATTACATCAAGATAGGGATTGCGACATTGCTGGACATTCGGTGAGTACCTTGTAATGGTTGTGTGTGCATGTGTTTAAATTTTGCACATGTGTTTCTATTACATACCTGATAAAAATATTGAATGTTGATAAATAGATGTGATTGTATCTGAGCGTCCTTGTGTGTGTGTGTGTGTGTGTGTGTGTGTGTGTGTGTTTGCGTGTATATGCTTATGCATATTTGTATTGAGTGCTTGTATGTGTGTGTGTGTGTGTGTGTGCGTGCTTGTATGCGCATGTACTTCTGCATGTGTGTTTGTGTGTGTGTCTTATGCATGTGTGTTTATGTTTGTGTGTGTGTGTGTCTTATGCATGTGTGTGTGTGTGTCTTATGCATGTGTGTGTCTTATGGATGTGTTTGTGTTTATCTGCTTGTGTGTGTGTGTTGGCTTGTATGTGCATCTGCTTCTGAATGTGTGTGTATGTGTGTGTGGTGTTCGTTTGTGTACCTATTTTGTATGCTCTCTACGTGTTCCTGTGTGTGTGTGTGTGTGTGTGTATGCAAATTTACTTGTGCATTTGCTATGTTAACTAAAAATGTGAATTGTGCAGGCTTAAGAATCTGGACTTCAATGGCATTCGTCCTGACTTTGCGCCTACAATTTTGGCGCCTGCAAGAAGGGAATTTGGAGAGCAGTGGCGCACAGAGCCGGAAGAGAGCGAGGCAGAAGGCGGTGCTTATCCAAGCATGAATGCTGCAGAGCTTGGCAAGCAATTGATGTCGTCGAAGAGTAAGTCTTTCATTGCATTCCTTTCCGGGGATCTGAATGGGCGTGTGACGCCCTCTATAGCCAAGCACGTGGAAAAGGATGACTTAGAGCGTTACCTTGAGCTGCCCCAAGAAACGGACAAGGACATTTGTGTGTTGACATGGTGGAAAACACATGCAGCTCTGTACCCCGACTTGGCTTTAATGGCGCGGCAGTACTTATCTATGCATGCTACCTCTGCTGCATGCGAGCGTTTGTTCAACAAAGCGGGGCGAATGCATGACGCGTTCAAGAAGAACACCAAGGAAGATAGCCTAGAGGATGCCTTGTTAGTCTCATGTAATTGTTGAATTATGTATGCGCGAGGAATATGGTTGCCACCACAAGTCTATATAAACTGTAAGAAATGGTTGTCTTAAACCTGTTTTCATCCATATTTTGTGCATGTAATGTTCATTTGGTGGACTCGCACTGGCCATGCGATATACCATTTGGCATTACTTGTCACATCATATGTGAAAAATGGTACTGCATCGGAACCTGTTTCCCTGTGATGGCAAGTGTCTTTTTTGAGCCGGAGGGCTATAAACTCACATACGTTGCTTGTGGCACTTGCCGGAGGGACCAAAAGCTTTGCTAAATTGTATGGGATAGACTGTAAAGTACTAAATATGTTTGCAGCGGGCAGAAAGCATGGGAAGTGAATTGTACGTATCTACTGTATGGGATCCAAGCATAAGCAGGCGCATAGAACTAGTAGAGATGTAAAAATTCAATTTGCAGTACAAACTTCCCCCAAAATGCGCAATTTGTATCAATTTGCATGAGTAGTTCGAGAACTTGTTGGAATCGCGAACCCAACGAATCCAACGGAACCAAAAAATTTAGAAGTACTCATGTACTCGGTTCCGGAATAAAAAACACAGGTACTCGCTGGATCCGAACCCTAGAATCACAGGTAATCGCTGGATCCGGACCCTAAAATCACAGGTAATCGCGGGATCCGGACCCTAGAATCACAGGTAATCGCGGGGTCCGAACCCTAGAATCACAGGTAATCGCGGGGTCCGAACCCTAGGTTCAGTAGGTAATCGCAGGGTCCGAACCCTAGAATCACAGGTAATCGCAGGGTCCGAACCCTAGAATCACAGGTAATCGCGGGATCCGGATCCCTTTTTTAGAGGTACTCACTAGTTCCGGATCCAAAAAATCAAGTACTCATGGATCCGAACCCAACAAAAAAATGGCGGATCCAGTCCCTGACCCCCACCCCATTCGGCACACGCTGGATTGTCGACATCTACATCGTCGCAAACCTACTCGCACTCTCCACCTTACCCTCACACACTAAGGCTAGGGATCGATGGTATCGTCGATATTTTACAAGCGCATTTCGCTGTGATTTCGAGTACATTACGCATTCGGGGTATCCGAAAACACCACGAAATACGTCAACATAGTCCGGATGATATCATCGATCCCTAGCCTTATCACACACAGCCATGACCGCCCTCCACAACACACTCGAGTCAATATACAACACACACCTCCCCAACCCCACCATCACCATCCCACCTCCACATCTCTTCGACACCTACTCACCACACTCGGCAGGCATCTACCATCTCCCCCCCAACCCCTCACACCCCCTTACCTATCCCCTTCCGGAACGCACGAAACTAGCATACTCTCCTACCAGAGGAAATCTTGGATGGAATTGCCAAGACTCCCCGGGAGTACAACGTACGGATGTGTCTATTATCGTTGCCCACTATGGGGATCTCACAACACTCTCCCTAATGGACACCATCCGATCAACTCCGGTCAAACCCTACAAACCCGCGTCTAAAAGTCGGTACCCGATGGGTATATATCTAATATATATACCCCCGTGTTGCTCGAGCAACGGGCTCCCGCAGTACATCCACTATTGGCGAGATAGTAGGGCCAAGACTCCCCCGGAGTACAACGTACGGATGTGTCCATTATCATACCCACCACGGGGATCTCACAACATGATATTATGTATGTCAGCGGATGGGCACTTCAAATAGCCTTATATGAGGCGGAGGGGGCACGCATTGTATGTAAGGAGGTGGGTGTGGCCTAGTTGGAGGCCTATGTCTATGCCTGCTAATTCAGCGCGATTGATGGTGTGTGAGGGAGGGGTAGAGGTCACCATGATTTTGATGTGCGTGTGTTTACATATCCCTCCGTAGGACTACTAATGGACACATATGTACGCTAGACTCCGGGGGAGCCAATGTGGGGCACCCAGTGTGGGGCACAAGTCGAGGCCAAGGCCAGGACATGTGGAGCGCTGCGCTGGCGGCTGAGTCGCTAAGATAATATAAAAATATAAAAGGTAAGCTACGGCTGGCGTGCAACCTGTGGATGCGTATTCACCCGATAGTGCGCCCCCCCGTTCTCCAACTTGGACATGTGTGCACCCTGTCCACACACGACGAGTGCGTCGGTGTGGGTGGCTGGCTATCGCCGTCGAGTGGCTGACCTAAGAGGGGTGGTGGCGGGTTCAAAATCGCAGATTATACTGGCGATACCGCCGACTACAAGGTGAAAGTACTAGGTGTCTATAGAAACTTGCCTTCTGCGGGAGAGCTGTCGATCGTGGCTCGCCGAACCATATTGTCGCGCGTGAGTGACGTGAGGCGGGGGCCCATAACCTATTGAACCATGCAAACACAGTAAGTGTGGAAGATAACTTACGCAAACGTAGTTACAGTCACAATCCCGCAAACGGAACAGTTACGGCGACAACCAGCCTACATGCGTGGTGTCGGGACAACAGAAGTGTGAGAGCTGTAGCCTAGCGACAGCTCTGTACCGAGTCAAACAATTTATCGGTATGTCCGATCTAGACATGTATTTATCATATCTAGAGTAGCTTACAGTAGCTATCTGCAACTAATATGTATACGGTATTAGTTACAATAGAAGCACCCCGTGTTTCCTGACGATGTTAAGGATTGGGCGAATCGAGAGATTGTTGGCACCATCTACGCAGACAACTTTCATGTTGGCAAGGTTACCGAGGGATGGTACCGCGGCTTCCTTCACCGTCAAGGCATGCTCACTTGACACATGAGACCCCTAGAGATGGCTCGACACGAGTGGCTGACGGAGCAAAACCTGGGTGACTACTATGAGGTAGCCAAGGGCGTGCTTTTCAAGGTTGGTGTGGCAAGGGTCAATCCTGATTTCCAGCCTGATGTACCATACAGTCAAGAAATCTTGATCACTCTCTCTGAGCGCATAACCAGCTACGATGAGACGAAGCTAGAGTTGGAATGCACCAAGGGCGGCAAGGGAAAGGGAGACATTATCCTTCGTGCCTGTCATGCTGATGATGGTGAAGGTGTTGTGGCGAAGACCACATTATGTGCAAGTGCAACCTATGGCCGCCGTGGAGATGGTAAGGCACTACCCCCCATGATTGTGTTCTCTTATGGGGAGACATGGGACCCTGAGTGGTCCCCCCCACATTGTGTTTGATGACTTGAAGGACAAGGATGGCAATCATCTGCCCTGGCGCTACCAATGCAATGACAAGGGATCGATGACTGAAGATTTCTGCGTCGCCTACATGCGAGACATTCTGTGGCCTACCATGGGATGCCCACCACAACGTGACACCCATCATGGCCAGCAAAGTGTTGTGATATGTGATGGTGTTGGTGTCCATGTTGGCATCTTTGTGTTGGAAGAGGCTATCAAGAGGGGGATATAGATCCTGCTGCGGGTGCCAAACCTCAGCTTCAAGCTGCAAGGGGAGGACATGATAAGCTTCCTCGTGCTGAAGGTATGTTGATGTGTGCTTCCCATGTGCCCAAATGCATGCTAATATGCTATAATGTGCAATGCTATTGCATATTACCAATGTGTTTGCATGCAATGGGGCTGAGACATTGCGTTGCAAATTTATTTGTTACACAAAGTGAGTGGAGGCCAGCCAAGCTAGCCAAGTTCATAGAGCTGCACCGTGGCAAGCGGGAGGCTAGCCGCAAGATGAAGACGCTAGGCTTTGAGCACCTGATGCCTCTATTCTTTCCCTGCTGGAAGAATGCCTTCATTGAAGAACGCAACATGAAGGGATGGGACCTAGAGGGATGCGTGCCATTCACCAAGTATCAGCTTTGGAAGTTCAAAGGCAAGCAAGGAACATCGTGGACAACACGCACCTCTAGCGGCAACCCGTCCTCGCGCGCGTCCCAAGTTTCCGCGCGTGCTCTTGGATTGTCTACAGAGCAGGAGCAACCTTCATCAACACCCCGTGATATCAATCCCCTGAAGCTGCATGCTGATGTCAAGGATGTGGTGGAGGCTGCCAAGACTGACATCGTGTCCCTGTCACGCGCTCTGCACGCTGACTTCGATGTTGGCGCTGAGCACGCACCTGCTGCGAGCGACCAACCGCAAGCACCGGCTGGGACAGACAACGCCTCCGTGCCGTCTTTGCTGGCAGACAACCTGAAGCTCAGAGAGTGGGTCAAGGTGATGAGTGGTTACCTGAAAGTTGCAGCAAGGGATGAGCAAGCGGACGCAGCCCGTCAAAGAGGCCGTGTATCGGCGAAGGATATGTGGAACCAAATTGGGAGTGCAAATGGTGATGCATCCATCGCCAACGCCCGTGCTAGAGCTGATGAGAGGAAGAGGAAGGCTGATTCAGCTTTTGCAAACAAGCAAGCAGCTGCGAGCAAGAGGCGGGGGTCCACAGCATAGTCATGAGCAAACGGGGTGGAGATGCTAAAGCAGATATGGCTGAGTGGCCCTGACTTCATAATTATGCTCAAGGCCGCCGGGCTGCGCGACCTCATCCAAGCCTCCAACCCCCAAGCACCGCCCCCAAAAGGCATGAAGGAAGCACTCCTTGCGAAGGTCTTCACCATGCCGAAGGTCAAGCAAGCTCTAGCCGGCTACGCGGCCAAACAGTCAGCGCTCTCGTCCGCGGGCGGGCCGTCGGTGGCTGGACCGCATCCGCCGCGGACCGCGCCACTTGCCCCGACACAAGCACCACCGCCCCCTGTGACCGAGCCAGAGTTAAGCTTCGAGTACATAGGCGACTCAGGCGACCCTATGTTAAAGGGCCAGGACACATAGAGGGTGTCCATTCGGTGGGTGTCATCCGGCCATTTTAGGTATTCCGGCTGGAGCGGTTTTGCCGGTCCGGTCGAGCTTGTAATTAAGTCATTAAGTGTCCCACTAGACCCACCTCATCGCTTGTCCATAATACACCCACTTAGCCACCACCAGTGCACATGTCCATCTGAGGGAGGGTTAAGGACCTCATAAGAAACATTTATTCCCCCTGGGTCGACCTTAGGCATGGCATGTTCGAGCAAGTAGCAAACCCCTAATGCCTCGGGGATATGATATATCATACACCGGCATGTATGATTACGCGATTTCATAATATGTACTTTTTCTGTTGAATACCGCTAAGTACAGTCAGTGAATATCTTAAGTAGCGGCAGACACGCTTAAGCTCAATCTCGTCTGCACAACCGACTTCGCGCTCCTGAGCGAGCGACCATCCCTATCCTACGGTATGATACCACCACGCCCGCCTAACAGTGTAGGCGAGAAGGATATTGGATAGCGGGGGCGGAGCAGTGGGGCGTGTTTATTCCGTGCGGACCCGCTTCATGTTGCCAAGGGCGACCGGGTCTAGTCGCATGTGGTGCTCGAAGCAGTAGCGGCTGTAGCGGGAGCCGGGCATACACAAGGGAATCTCACAATGCACGCAGTAAAAAGACGTCTAGTGAAGGACACCCTCGTCGCGGTAGCACCGGAGGCAGCGAGCTTGCCTGCTTCGGCCCTTTTTGGAGCGGCCCAAGTTACCGGGGACGTGGGCGCGCTCGTCTTGGAGGATCCGTTTCGGTTCGGCCAAAGGTACGGATAATGTCCTTCCCCGACGTTGGGCCGGCACAACGTGATCTTGTAGCCCGTTGTAGACCAAAGTCTTACTTAAAATCTCAGTGAAGTTCTTGATAGTTAGAGCTGAGTAGGGGTTGGAAGCGGAGACGTGGAACTTGATTAGCTTCCAACGGTCGGTAGCGCAAATACCGGGTAATGTAGTCGCTAGTCGGAACCAACGGTCTTTTGTTCCGACTGTATGGTGAAGTCGCTAAGACAAATGTGGCTATGCATACTACCTGTAAACATTGGATAAACGCGAGCATCTCCTTTGAAAAGTAATCTATCTTATCGCACCACCTTGCAGCAACCGCGACCATGCGCGATGCAAACATTGCTGATGAAGTCTGCCGGCCGGATAATGACATAACAGTTGTGCTTATTGCCTGGAGACAATGGCAATAATGGTTAACATTTTCGTGATTATGATTACAGCCTTCACTGATACACTCACACACACACTGACACAGATGCACACAGACGCACACATAGACACAAATACAGAGTGACACACACACACACACACACACACACACACACACTGGCACACCTACACAAATACACACCGACACATAATGGCACACATACACACACACACACACACACACACGCACACACATATACACACAGGCACACACACACACTGACACACACTGACACACACACACACACACACGGTGTGTCAAGCTGTGTGTGTGCCAATCTACCTTCGGTGCAAGTACGAAAACACACCAATTCCGTGAATTATGAGGCTGAGCATATCATGGGGTAAAATGATAAGGTAATGGCGGACCTTGAGCAATTTCGATGCAACATTCACCTCATGGCTTACAAGCTCGCACCTAACAAACGCCCCCGCACAAGCTAATGACCGACTAAGACGCGCGGTGCGGTTGACACGATCGTTGACCTTGCCCATAGCTTCACACAGAAATGACAAGAAGGAGAAACCCACGGTGCTCGCTGATATGAAACCCACGAGCATCCTCGGTATTGGATTTATTGTCCTTGGTTGACGTAATGTGACGGTGTCGCCAGGTACGGGTGGGACCCACACGGCGTCCTCGACGGTATCGTCGGGGAGAGCGGGGTCGCCATCGTCGTCGGACGAGCCGACCTCCATATCGAGGGCTTCGCTGGTGTTGCCGGGTATCTCCCCCACCTCGGTAGGTGGCGATATGTCGCTGGAGCTGGAGTTAGCGGAGGACCCCCACGACATAAGGTCGATAGGTAGTGTGGGTTCGATAGTCGGCGGACCGGTATCACTCACTACCGACCCTGTAATAATTGGTACTAGTAACGCACTCTCCGTAACTGCACCGGGAATTTGCACCGTTGGCCGGGGGGGTTGAAAGGGCATTCGCACTGCAACGCGTTGTGCGTTGCTGGTTTGTGTTGGTGCTGGGGTTAAACGGCCTGCGTTGTCGGATTCGACGCGAAAAGCGCGAGCCGACTCGTGTTTCGGCGGCATGCTATCCCAAATTACCACCCACAGGCCTTCACCGATAGACTCGCCGACTATCCCGTAGGTTCGGTCACGTTGTTGTCGTTGTGCACCATCATTTATGGGCTGAAGGGGGGCTCTACGGGCGGAGACGCGCGCTCCTGTCGTTACGGTCTTCCTCAAGGTGGTGGTGGTGGTTCGCCGACATGCGATCTCGGCAAATTGCACGTTTGAACCGCTTCCGCACCACCCCAGGTTCCGAGTCAACGGAGTTAAGCAGAGAACACTCTCAGATACACGCTGCCAAAATTTGACGAAGTACTAACTTTTCCTCACGTGGGGGTGACCCGTTTTTTACGAGACTTTGGTGTACGATTAGTCATACAAATGTAGTACTTATCATACACATATCCCCGAGGCACTAAGGGAGTAATGGGACAGTGCCCAAGCATTAAGTAATTTTTGACGGTATATTCTTATAGTCTGAAATTTATTGCCATCATCCGCCTAAGACGATTTTTTTTTTCGCCCCCGGGATATGAACTGGCAGGTAAGCCCGCGCTGTTGGTTAGACTGCTCAAGATAAAGTACGTGAATACATGTCAGTAGCGCCTTGGCGTCATACTTGATGACGATCGACACGTCGCAACCCGTACATATCCTACTACATTAATTTGCTAAAATGTGTGGGTGTGTGGGTGTGTGTGTGTGTGTGTGTGTGTGTGTGTGTGTGTGTGTGTGTGTGTGTGTGTGTGTGTGTGTGTGTGTGTGTGTGTGTGTGTGTGTGTGTGTGTGTGTGTGTGCGTGTGTGTGCGTGTGTGCGTGTGTGTGCGTGTGTGCGTGTGTGTGTGACTCTCGGTCGGTGTGTTTACTTATCATGAAATCGATTGGATTCGGGACTACAAATGCGATATTTTCTATTTGGAAAAAAGATCGACTTGGTGCATATGTACAGCAAGTTTTATTGGGATTGGGATTGGGATACGTCTTTAACTACTGCGCATCGCTACGATGGGTACATGCGGAGCATTACAAAAATACAAAACGTGATAATAAAAATGCAGAGTGCGACGCACAGGTGAGGGTGCGTGTGCATAATTACATTAGATACATAATGACAGAGAACAAAGTGTGTGTGTGTGTGTGTGTGTGTGTGTGTGTGTGTGTGTGTGTGTGTGTGTGTGTGTGTGTGTGTGTGTGTGTGTGTGTGTGTGTGTGTGTGTGTGTGTGAAACATAAGTATCACGAGTGTGGTGGACCTCCCTGGATTATCTTCATGATTACAGAAATACAGAGTGAGAGACATAGGGCTTGTGTGTAGGTGATTACAAAAATACAAAGAACGACGGGCGCAAAGAACTACGGGCTGCTCGAATAAAAATAATTATTATTCGCTCATCCGTCTCATCGACATCAAGCTCAGCAACACGTACATCTCGGCTGGTGCTGTCAGTACCTGTACGAGTCGCAGCCGCGATCTCCCTGCGTGACGAACGAGTGCTGCGCCCCTCAGCGTCGTTCGCGCCAGTTGAAGAGCTCGAGCCCAAGCACCATAGCAGTAGAGACCGCAATCCGAGCCCATATTTCCCTGCTCTACCGAAGTTGGCAAACTGCGGCCACGTATTCACGTTTCTTAAAATACACGCGAGTACGGATACGTACCAAGTTGCATAGGTTTGCAGCCGCGCGGCACGAGAGCCATCTCCAAACGGCACTTTCCAATTCGGTAGTCAACTTCTTCGAAGCAACAGTCGACGAACGACCTTCCTCCGCGTTGAAATCTGCTTTAAGCATCAAACGCGCGTCGCTCCTTAGGATGGCGCTGCGGAGGAGCGCACTGCGGGGCGGGCGGAGGCTCGCAACCTTGGCGCTGCTGCTACTGTGGGCGGCAGCTGCGGGGGGTCAGGGCACGGTGGCAGAGGGTAACATCCCAATAACACCCTCATATACTAAGCGCAAGCACCTTCTCCAAGCAGAGAACTGAACTACAGGATACGGAGGTGCATGCTTGTGCAAGGGCTCCCGTCAGCGACTACTTTCAGCTGCCATTGTTGCTGACTCGTGAAATGTTTGATGATTTATTTGTTGTTGGTGCTTGTTTGTGTGTATGTGAGAGTGTGTGTGAGGGAGAATATGAGAGAGCACGAGAGTGTGAATTATGGTAGGGAGGGAAAACGAGGGTCAGGGGTCAAGGGGAGGAGAGGGCTACAAAGAGAGGTTGTGCATGTTGCCTTCCCTGATGCTTCGCCTTCATATTCTAACACGTTCGCTTCGTTTGTATTGGTGCCAGTCACGCTCACCCCGATAGCAGCCGCGGAGCCAACACCGACAGTGACCGTGACAGAGGACCCGCCTGCTGCTAGTGTAACTCCAGAGGCAATGATGCCCACACCTTCGTCAGAGAGCACAGACGCCCTGCTGCCTACTCCCACTCCAACCGCTACCCCCACACCAACTGTTACTCCATCACCACCGCCTACTCCGTCACCGACTCCATCACCCGCAGCGACACCCATACCCACGGCTGCCCCTACGCCAGTCCCAACCACAGCCCCGACTCAACCACCCACCCCTTCACCCACACCAGCACCCACTTCTGCCCCTGCCCCTACAACACCCTCCCCTACGCCGGAGCCCACGATGCCTTCTCCGCCAGGGCCGCAACCACTCGTGCCACCATCATCTAAAAAGGAGCCCCTGCCCTCTGGCAACGTCCTCTTCACGGTAGTTCTTGCGGGATGTGGGCTCGGATTTGCGCTTATCATCGTTTTCAGTTGCTTTTACGTGTATCGGAGATGGTGAGTCGACCGGCTCGTTTATCTGTTTGCGTGCCAGCATCCGTCATTTACATGCATATGATCGCTCCTGGGGGTAGTGTGGATGCTAAGGTACCCCTACGGTGATATGTCAGGTCGGAGCGCCACAAGCGGTATCAGAGCATGAAGGCTGCATCGCTGCAACTTTCTACGGTATTTAGAATGGAGCGCGACAGCGACGGTGCGTTGCAAACCCGAAGAGAAAGGTGCTTGGGTCGAGAATTCTAAGTGTGCCTCATTCATGGTCCTGAATGTGTGCTGTTGTGTGTATGTGACAGATGATGAGGACTTGATGACTCTGGGGATGGGGGAGGATCAAAGGTATGTGAGTTGTGGCGATTTATCTGTGATTGCGTAATATATGGCCTTCTCGACCCTATGCGGTAGCAATCGGGCATGATCTGATGCCCGTTACACCCATGCATCGATTGCAATCCACAGGCTGAATCGCGACCAGGATGATTTGTAGAGGACAGCAACTGTCATAGGGCGGGTTGCTTCCTTTCCTGCCTCACTTTTCTGTGGTATCAGGTGGATTGACGAGTCAGCAGCACGTCCTTTTCGAGCACGGCGCCTAATCTTCTAGATGGGTGTGCTTGCAATGCCATCAAAGAGCAAGGCCTGGTGGCGCTATGCCAGTTGGGCACGCAGGTGGTCCAACTGTTTGTTATGGTTGCTGAAATACGTGACTGCATCATCGTACGTCATCCATCGTGGCTGGTTGTTCTTCCGGATGAGGGTATATCTGCGATGTTGACACCAAACTGGGCCATGGCTCCGTGTAGTTAATGTGAAGTAGGAAACTGTATATGAAAGAATTATATAGCGTTTTTGCCCATGCCCGTTTTCAGCAATGCACAAGCACCCTGCGTCAAGGGGAGGGTGGCTGCTGTGTGGTTGGTGCGTCTTGATTTGAGGGTGTGCTGTGGTGTTTTTCGAGGTTTATTTATTCAGAATTGCACGATGTTGTGGATTTGTTGTATGATGTGGTGTTGTGGGAACAAGGAGATGTGGAGGGCGGTTGCGTAGTGATGTTGGGTAAGAAGTTGAGAATTTGGCCGGGGGTTATGTGCGAATGGTGAGTGGGGAGGTGACACCTCCGATGGTACATGGAGGTGCCTCTGCGGCTCATGACGAATGGGAGGGTGCCGACTTCGCTGCATGGCCAATGTGCACGGAGAGCGTTAGGGAGCGTGACGTATTTGTTGAGGAGAAAGTCGATGGGTGGACGTGAGGTGGATATCCATGAAGTACTTCCACTCCGTAATTCGTATCATCGGCGTAGCGGCATTTGCGATTTGAGTGTCCAATGTTCCATTGGGTTCAACCGATCGGCCGAACTAAGGTTTATGGGTCGAAGGAGGGAAGGTAACATTTTCCCAGGAAGTAGGGCATGGCAATATGCAAGGAATCCGTCTGTGCTACCTTCATTTGTGTCGACCATGCGCGTGGGCGTCGGTCGGTGAGAGTGGAACTCTCCCATGTGCGGGGTATGAAGAGACAGTCACCAAGGAGATGATGTTTTTTCCACATGCTACCGTGATGAATATGTATTACTTCCTTGTACCGCGGCGAAGGGGGATTATGAGGACTTCGTAACGGGACTATTCCATCTTCCGGTTTAGCCGGCAATTGATTACGGTTTTACTGTCTTAGTCCCTACGAGTATTTAGGATCCATAGTACCGGCCGAAATTCTGCATCCTAATTTCTCCATAAATTGTTTATGCAGACATGCCCTTAGACAGCAGCCGCACAACGCGAGAGCGGTGCATGTTGTAAATCATTTTCATATGTCCTTGTAATGTTCGAGGAGAGGTGGAGGACGTTGTTGTGCCTATCTTGGGGGAGGCCAAACATGATCGGGAAGTTTCGGGCGATGCGGCCTCTAGTCCTCTACTTCCCAAATGGGGAATTGCAAAATAATTCTCCGCGCCATGCGTAAAGTATAAATCAGAGTTGCCCGTAGTTTGTGTGAATTGAATGGTGGTAGTCAGATATCATGAGGAAGGCTGGCATAGCCGTGCTAGGAGAAAGTGTATGTTTGACGCTTAGGTTTCAACACACAACTTTCAGCCTCATGTGCACATCATATAATAAAAGGGAGAGCGTCCTTGGCGCACACTGCATGATTGTGCTACCTCCATGCTCCACGCCATGTCTGTCCCCAACAACATGGGGTGGTGTGCGATAAGCACGGTTGTACGCATGCGCAACCGCACCTTCAACCGAAATGTGGGCCATTTTAAAGGGATTCCCATCTCACTCCTCACATGTGCCGTACGTGATGCGTAAACCTTCCGATTGTTTGGGTGCGCGCTCTTTGCCAAGGTGCCTGACAGCCTCAGACGGAAACTTGGCCTTAAAGCATTCCGTGGGGTGATGGTGGGGTACTCCCAGAACTCACCGGGCTACCGCGTGTATAATCCCGCTAAACGGCGCATCACTACGTCGGTTCACGTTAAGTTCCAGGAGTTAGTGCCGGGCTTTACCACCTCACATCATGTTGACTCGTCGATCGATGTGTTTCTTGACGTTGACGATGACTCAGATGCCCCCGGCGTGGCTCAACACGCTCATATGAGCCCGGATGACGTGGATTTGGTTGACACATCGCATGATTTAGATAAACCCACTCGTGTTCGCGGGCCGCCTGCTCATTTTGAGGACTATGTCGCTAATGTGTCCGCAGAGCCACGCGTTTGTGTCACTTACGCATGTTCGCCTGACTTCTCTGACCATGTGGAGGATATCGTGGCCCTCTCTGACTTATCCATGATGGTTGCTCACCCACGGCACAAGTCCACTGAAGGACCCGTCGTGGACGTGGCTCTAGTGTCCGCGAGTGTCTGTGTCGAATCGGCATCCTACCATGCAGCATTTTTCAGCCCTCAGTCCACGGAGTGGCAAAAGGCCATGCAACTAGAGTTCGACTCGCCGACATCTAACCAGACATGGGACCTAGTTCCCCTGTCTGTTGGACGCCGAGTCGTCAACAACATGTGGGGTTATAAGGCTACGACAGACGCATATGGGGCCGTTTCGTGGCACAAGGCCCGGCTTGTCGCTCAAGGTTGCAGCAAGCGCGAGGGCATCGACTACACCGAAACATTCTCGCATGTCATCCGCCTTGCCAACCTCCGCATCTTATTAAGTATCGCGGATGCGCACGACCTCGAGTAGGGCGGTCTTGACATCCACACAAAATTCATGTACGCACACATTAAGGAGGATGTCTACATCAGACACCCACTTGGGTTCGACGACGGCACCTCCAACGTGTGCCACTTGCGTCAGTGCATGTAAAGCTTGAAGCAGTCGCCTAGAGAATTTAATGAACTCCTTCGCGACTGGCTTGTCTCTCAGGGTTCGCATAGCTCATGTCAGATCCCCGCATCTACATTTTTAAGGCAAACGGGGTCTTTGCCATGATCGCGCTCCATGTCGACGACATCCATGTTGCGTGCAATAACAATGCCTGGCGAGTGGCCTTCACCGTTCTAGTACGTTCACGGTTTGACATCAAGGATCAAGGCGAGCTGTCGGACATCATTGGCATGCACATCACCATGGACCGAGCCGCGCGCACCATCAGCCTAGATCAGGGCAAGTATGTTCGCGAGCTGCTCGAGAAGCACGACATGGTCGACTGCAAGCCATTGTGCCTACCCATGGATCTTGGTTTTTTGGCGGTTGTTTCGAAACATACACTTGTGCCTCTTACCGGACGGAGATGGAGATCTACCCTAGCATGCTCGGTAGTCTTCAATACGCCGCGGTCAACACTCGACCGGACATTTCGATTGCGCTCAACATCCTCGGCTCAACATAAGCCAACCCTGCAGTCGCCCAAATACAAGCCCTGAAGAAGGTGTTAAGATACCTCAAGGGCTCCCCCAACATGAGCATGTCGTTGGGGGGGGGTTTACGGACAACTCACTCCAACTCACATGCTTTGCTGTTGCAAAATGGGGCAACGACAGTGAGACGCGCCGCTCACTCCGAGGTTTTATTTTTACACTGGGCTTGGGTATAATCAGCTACAAGTCACGCAAGCAGTCATGCGTCGCACAGTCCACGTGCAAAGCAAAGTACTACTCGGTAGCGGACGCCACCAAGGAGGCAATTCACACTCGACAAATGCTATCCGAAATCTTCTGTCGACTTGTTAGCGGGACAGGTCGATTGGGAAGACATCGACTTCCCACCATTTGGGAAGACAACTAGAGTTGCATCGCCTAGTCGCAGAATGCATTGGTGAGCGATAAGACCAAGCACACCGATTTGGAATATACCACTTTGTGAAGGACCACGTGCAAATGGGAACCATCAAACTTCGGTACCTACCGACGGGTGACATGCTCGCATGATGACCAACCCACTACATGGACATGCACTCGTGAAACACCGGAGCGCCATCTTCGTTCATCCGGACCCATGTAGCGATACACCTCGTAGAGGGGTGTAGTAACCACTTCGATCCGACTACAAGACATCCCTTAGCTATCTTGAGGGGGAGCGTTTTAAGTAATTTCTAATGTAGATTAGTTACAAAGAGCTAATGTATGCTATGCTAGAAGTCCATATGTACACGACATTGACAAGAGTGCTTGACGCACGATATTACTAGCTAGCCTATAGACAGCTAACAACTCTAGTCCCCATCTCTTCCCTTGTCACGACACCAGCCGTCATCCAAGGCCGATCGCTAGCGTACATGTAACCATCACACCGCAAGTTACAACATCTTCCTTATCGAACCGTGCATACCACGTTTTGCTCAATAGCTATGCACAACATAACCCGGCAACATAACCCTACCGTGATACGCCGTACTACGTCGAGCTCAGTTGTAACCATTAGCCTCCATGTTATGCTAGCCAAATTCTCTCTTTAGAGTGCTGACAATAGTCCGAACCATACACTCATTGTCGTGTCTTGAGTGTTTGGTAGCTCTACTTGTGATATACTCCTTCTACTCGTCGGTTAAATGCAATTACTGCAAGAAAAAGTAGTGGAGGCCACCAAGCAAAAAGAAGAAAAGAGGAAAAAACACCCAAGCCCGAGGAACAGGAAGGCATGCCACATGTTGTTAAACAGCAATTTCCTTTAAGAAAAAGCAGTGGAGGCCACCAAGCAAAAAGAATAAAAGAGGAAAAAACCTGCTAAGCCCGAGGAACAGCAAGGCATGCCACGGCGTTAACTGCAATTAATCAATTCACTGTGCGTTTCACTTCAGTAAATCAATTACTTATACTTATTACTTATATTTCTTACTTACATGAATTCACTTACTGTGGCTTCCGTAAATCAAGCCGCTTTGACTTGCATGTTGCACGCAGGAAACGGATATCCACGACATACGATCGTCGCGAGTGAAGAAAAGCGCCAGTGAAGATTCGATATCGACCGCTCCCTACATCGATATGGCAGCAAGGGTGTCTTAAGTTGTAGTAAGCGAAGCCTCAGTTGTGCGTGTGAATTTGCGGAGGCCTGCAATCAATGGAAACGTCACCAAGTGCGCAGCGGTATATATATGGCAGACAAGGAATTGTGTAACCCTGCAGTACGCGTCAACCCGCTGTTCCACGTTGTTCGCCTCAGATAGCCTACTCGATTGGGTTCCATATGCTTTGTCGTGCGAGGTGTGGCATCAAAGGTCGTGCTTGGTGAAGTCCCAAATCGCCCCCATCAGCCCGCATCACTTGGCGGGGATCTCGGAGCAGGTGTTGCCAATTCTTTTAAATCTAAAAGGCGTGACTGCCAGACTGACCGGATTCAACCGCGAATTCCGGGCATTAGCTTTTCACCTGCCCGCCTGCTTCCTAAAACTTCGGAATAATTCGCATCATATTCGGACTGTCACGGGGCCGAAAGACAGCACAGATATGTTCCCTTCTTTTGTGGATCAATGCAAAGTACACAATTTGACTTTCGCTTTAAGTACTAAAGATTTGATCCACCCCGTTAGGGAGATTCTTACCGTTCGATCAACAGTGCAACCTTGCTCCACCGCGAGATAGGCAATAATGCCCAAATTTTAAAATAACTGAAAACCTACCTACCCGCCTGGTACATCGACCGCGCAAAGCTGTAAAATTCTTGCCGCCGTGCCGCGGCTGCCAAGGATTAGGCCTCAAAACAAAGGCAGACACCGATAAATCGTTAACGTGTCAAAGTAGAACTGCGCCGCCCCGAATATTTTGTCTGTGGACTCAGATCGATCTCGTGTGATTCTCCGCACATTTGCCCTTCAAGCCTCCCCCGCTATCCGATCTCCGAAAGATATCATGGACGCAATCTTCCCCGGCGCTCTTCGTGGGCTCAAGGAGGAGGACCCCGAGGTGTACGGGATCATCCAGGATGAGAAAGTCCGACAGTGGTGCGCCCCGTCCCTGATGCGCTTCTTTAGATGGCAGACAACCGATACGTGGCCGAACCGCTACTTCCACCAACAGCCTGGCATGAAACTCGGGAACATCCGAACGCGAACTTAAGTCTGTCTTCGATGATTTTTACTCTTCGTGCCGTCGTCTGCCTTAACCTTGTTCGGACCGGAGTTGCATCAGAGCTAGCACCGCTAGCCACCGGCGGACTCGGCATCTGTTCGGCAGAGTTGATTATGCGACTGACCTTTCGCCGATAAGTTGCTCCACATTCCTCGACGAACCAGCATTCGCCGTGCCCGCATTTCCCATAACCGGCCTGTGACACCCTCCTTAGATTCGCTCATTTAATCTTCCCCACTGTTGTGACGTTGATTTTCGGCTTCACCCAACCCTTACGATTCCTCCCGTCATCTGGTCGTCGTAAAATCTGTCGCCACCGTTCTCTCTCACACGGAATCGGGAAGGCGGTTCGAGGTTAGCATTGACAGGGTCTTGCATGTGCCTCAAGTGCATATCCGTAATGTTCGTTGGTTGCGTTTTCTGTCTGCAGGAAGGGCGTGGAGCTCATCGCGTCGGAGAACTTCACGTCCAAGGCGGTGATGGAGGCGCTGGGCTCGGCGCTGACGAACAAGTACAGCGAGGGGCAGCCGGGGGCGCGCTACTACGGCGGCAACGACAACATCGACCGCATTGAGCTGCTGTGCAAGAAGCGCGCCCTGGACGCTTTCCACCTCTCCCCTGATACTTGGGGCGTTAACGTGCAGCCCTACTCCGGGAGGTAAGCTGAGCCTAATACCTATGACATCCTGTGATGAACCATTTAGAGGTCACTGTCTAGTCGTCGACCACAGTCGATGTGTTCTGATAATCGCTGTGCTCTTTTGCGTTCGCAGCCCGGCCAACTTCGCGGTGTACACTGCCTTGCTGAACCCGCATGACCGTGTCATGGGGCTTGACCTGCCCTCCGGTGGCCATCTCACGCACGGCTACTACACCGCCGGCGGAAAGAAGATCTCTGCCACCTCCATTTACTTTGAGTCTCTGCCTTACAAGCTCGATCCCGAGGTAACCCAAAGTCCTGGTAGCAGTGCCCCATGTGCTGTTGCTCATTCCCACCTAGTCCCTCCTCGTGTCCGGATATCAGCAACACATGCGTTGGCCACTGATGTCGTGCTAGCATACCGTGTCGTCTGTTGTATCGACGGACCCTGATCTCCTAACCCATTGCGATTGCTGTGCGCAGACCGGCCTGATCGACTACGCCAAGCTAGAGGAGAAGGCGCTGGAGTTCCGCCCTAAGATGATCATCGCGGGTGGCTCTGCCTACTGCCGCGAGTGGGACTACGCCCGCTTCCGTTCCATAGCAGACAAGGTTGGTGCCTTCCTGCTCGTCGACATGGCGCACATCAGGTAATGCTCCCCTCACCCCTTCACTTGTCTACCTCTTAATATCCGTCCCTTCAATCCCCTCTGCCTCTTGATGCACATAATTGGGATAAGTAGGGATCGCAAGGAACACTCAAATATGATGCTTAGGGTATGACGCTAGTTATCCAACGCTGATGCATGCATACAAATATGCTCACGAGTGTCATTGAGCCCTTCATTTGTTGCCAGATGAGGTTGTCCGCGTTTTGCTATGCTTGAGACGCATAATTCCGGACATATACCATGCAGCATGTTGCTGATCATGGCATTGAGTATGCGTTCGTGTTCTCCTACCTCATCCTCCGTAGTGGCCTCGTGGCTGCAGAGGAGGTGGACAGCCCCTTCAACTTCGCGGACATCGTCACCTCCACCACGCACAAGTCCCTGCGCGGCCCCCGCGCCGGGATGATTTTCTTCCGCCGCGGCCCCAAGCCCGCTGACCGCCTGCGGCGGGGTGAGCCAGAGGGCAGCGCGTACGACTACGAAGACAAGATCGACTTTGCAGTGTTCCCCTCCCTGCAGGGTGGCCCCCACAACCACCAGATCGGTGCGCTGGCGGTGGCGCTCAAGCAGGTGGGCAGCCCCGAGTTCAAGGCGTATGCGGTGCAGGTGAAGAAGAACATCAAGGCGCTGGCTGAGACACTGATGGGGCACGGCTACAAGCTGGTCACCAACGGAACGGACAACCACCTCCTGCTGTGGGACTTGCGACCCAACGGCGTGACTGGATCCAAAATGGAGCGCGTGTGCGAGCTTGCGCACATCACGCTAAACAAGAACAGCGTGCAGGGAGACACGAGCGCCATCACCCCCGGTGGCGTCCGCATCGGCGCGCCTGCCATGACTAGCCGCGGCCTCAAGGAGTCTGATTTCGAGAAGGTGGGTGGGTTCCTACACCGCGCGCTCAACATTGCGTTGGAGGTGCAGGTGAGCAGCGGGAAGCTGTTCAAAGACTTCGACAAGGCCCTGGTGGGGAACAAGGAGGTGGAGGCGCTGCGGGGAGAGGTGGAGGCCTTTGCGGCCGCCTTCCCCATGCCTGGCTTCGAAGTGGATGAATTCAAGCAGTGAAATGGGTCTGTAATGCTGCTTCCGATTGGGAGCATGACAGGAAATACGCCATTGATGGCGTGTGAAGTTGGCATTATGTTGACGTCGTCGCGCTCTACCATCCGCGATGAAGCAGGCAGGGAGTTGATACGGCAGCGGAGACTCTTTATCTCTAGAGGATAGAGAAGACTCTTCCAATACAGGCCGGCTCTCTTGCCACGGCGCACCTAATCCGTAAATTTCTTCTAGCCTTGTATTGGCTACTCAATGAATGTGTTGACAATTGACACGCGAGGTGGCAGCCTACGTGTAAACAAAGTCTATCCCTCAGAGCCACTGTCTCAGTAGTCGGTCAGTATCTGCGTCTCTCCCTTTAACCTGACTCCAGTTAATCAAATCTCTACCTGTGCAGTCTGCGTCTCCTCGGCCAGAGCTGCATTAAAACCCTGAGTGTTCTGACAACTGCGCATAATTTTGCATCTACTTGGCCTCGTCAGGCGAGATGTGGGGCATACAATGAGCGGCCAGCCCCACTCCAGTCGACGAGACATAGACGGAGTGTGATGGAAAGAGAGATAAATTTCTTAAACCAGTCAACAGCACGCTGAGCCCGAGCTCAGTCATTTCAACAATAAATAACCATCGATATGCGCAGCTGATACACGAGTCGTCCGAGCTATTATGGGAGCCGCTGATAAACCTTTTCATCTGCGACACCCACCCACCCTGGAACCACCGCAGAGTCTAAAAACATAGGCGAGGCCTTGACGCCGCTAGAGTGGAACCCATTCACAGGGTTCCACCACAGCACGGCTGCCCCACGGGGCGAGGTCTACACTTATTCCGTCACATCTTGGCGAGTCTCCGGACGCAACGTCGGACCACGGAAAGCGGTCAAACAAACAACGTCGCCCCGCCGTCCATATCACCCTCGTCATCACCCCCCGCAACGTCATCCTCATCCACGTCGTCGTCTGGATCCGATTCTTCCAGGTTGCACTGCGTCTTAACCAGCCCCAGCGGTTCGCTGTCCTTGCCCAACTCCCGGACGCTGATGTACTGCGCCTCCAGCTCCGCCTCCAGGGCAAGCAGCGCAGCTTCCTCGTCCACGGCTGACACCAGTTCTTCCACCGTCTTTGGTACCAGCTCGGGAAGGAACATCATCGTAAGGATTTCGTATGCGCGCTTGTGAGTGAAACGCTCGACCTGCCTTGCGGCGCGATGAGCGGTGGAGACAGTGATGTGACTGTAGTTGACTGCGCCACCCAGGCTGGGGCGTTTCGTCATTTCTGTTTATGTTTTACCGATATCTCTGCTGGGAATAATAATTTTCAGAAAGGTTATTACAATTAAGAAAATTGGAATCTGCCAGTAAAAGAAAAGAAAAGAGGAACAGAAGCCTAATATGGCCTCGGAGCAGGGAGGCAGGCAACAGCAGTTGTACTACCCTCATGCAAGGCATCACGAAGATAGGAACCCGGCGTTCCATCAAGAACCACAGATAGGCGTTGCATAAACTCACGACGCACATCCCCAAGAAATCGCCGGAAGGGAATATATGTAGACCGCCGTAAGAACTCCTTCATGCGGGCATACCTTCAAGACCGTAAAGAGCGAGAGTCAGCCGCACCCATGCTTGGGCAACGTCGACCTGCCACCAGAATGGCCAAGCGATAAAAAGGTCGACCGCCATAGGAGCCAATCGACCCACGTTCTCAAGAGCTAAGGGGCAATAGACTAATAGTCATGAACATACTGAATGGAGGGCGTGCCATCCAAGCCCATGGCGGACGAAGTGCGGAAGTCAACATCAAGCTTTGCTTATTGAGCCCTCATTGCAAGCCTGCCACGGATAAGAAGAGAAGCCCCCACCGCTGGAACGTTGGAACTTGTGCGCGCACAAGTGACCGTAACATTAACAACCAAGCGCTTATGCAGAGCCGCAAAATCTAACCACACGACATCCCCAAGACGATCTCGGGAGGCCCCAAACCGGATTCGGCGAATCTCCAAACGCAAGTCCCTCCCCTAAATTGCCCCCGCCTCAACCATGAACTCCTCCAAAACATGAACAATGCGGTCATGAAGCCGAATAACATAATGTGGCGTAATAAAAACAATACGATGACGTCCAAAGACTTGTTTCGATTATGTTTTTATTCTAGTTTTGACATTCTCAATTAAGAATCGCGGTATAAAGGGCGGATACGATCGATCTGTTTTTATACAATACCGTCAAGATATAAAATTTCTTACAAGAAAAGGCAGTAAAACCCACCAAGCAAGAGGGATAGAGAGGGAAAACCCCTCATGCCTAAGCCATAGGAACACGAAGGCATGCCACAGCATCAGCAATGCCCTCCTCCAACGCGTCGCAAAGATAGGAATACAAAGTACCATGAAGAGCAGCGAAAAGGCGTTGCATGAATTCTCGCCGCGCTTCCCCCAAAAAACCTCGGAAGGAAATCAATGTATACAATTCATTCCCGTCACTAGAATGAAAGATTATATGTTATTTAGCGTCATGAGGTCTTGCAAAATGGCCAGGCAAGCAACCGCCTTTAAAGGGATGCATGTGGTCTAGTTGTTGGTCTCATAGCTCCAAAATGTTTCTCTCACCGTCCATGTCGCTCACGCGGACAACGTCTTGCGCGGGTTGTGAGTCCGATGCCGCAACGGTGAGGAGGCCACTTCTTCCCCGGTAGGGATGCCTTCTCTTGCAACCGCGTTCTTCACCCGCACCATGGGCCGCAAGCGTGCCCGTGCCTCCTCGCGTGGGGCGTGAGGCGCTACCGCTTGTCGCCTCCACGTGTCGCGTTTGCAACGTTGTGTGGGACTAACTTAACGTTCTCTGGTTTTTTCTTTGATGGGTTTGTCCTTTTTGTAGTGCTTCCCCTTTGCCGTGCATGGATTCCGTGACACTCTTGTCACTCTTGCCCTATTGGTTCTCCCCCTTCTGTTCCATATCCAAGTTCTTAATGATGTAATCATCAGGTTTTTGCGAATGGCGGTAATATGCGGTGGCGGCACCTTGGAAAATGACGATAGACGCAGTACCGGTACGGGTATTGTTGGAATTGGTTACTACACGTATAGTCACACGTAGGTCGTGCCGGCCCCAGAAGGGGACCGGCTGTGGTGACTAGAGAAGTGAGAGGAGAGAGATGGCGGCCGGCGGAGGCACCGACATGGCCGGCCGACCGCCGCTAATAGGGAATAGAGTACCGCTAATAGCATAACACTGAGTACTAGGATAACAAATAGGTACCTTGTACATAAGCACTAGGCAACGGGATGCTAGTGCTAACACCCCCCTCATGGTAGCCGAGGTCTTGACGTCGTCCTAGCTTGCGTCGAGGAATGTGCCATCTTGGTCGAAGGTGTAGTGCTTGTAGCGTGTGTCTCAAGCCGGGTAGTTAAAGCGACATGCGCTCACATGAACGTGCCGATATGAACGTTCATGATATAATATATCATGATATAACGGCGAGTTGCCGATATGAAGCGGTTCCAAATGCACTGCGTAATGTACTATTCTGACATGTAGCTGGAAAAACTGTCCACGGGCGAGTTAGCCGACGCATGAGAGCGACCGGCGAGAAAGAAGCAAAGCCAACATGGTTGTTAGGAGCGTGTAGGCACGCAAAAGCACAGACGGGCGCTGCTCGTGTTGACTCCCCCCATTCGTCGTGGGAAAGGCTAGCTCCTCGCTAAGTTAGGTGAGCGTTGTGGCGTTGCCTCAGAAAAAAAACAATAACATGACTAATTAAAGTACACACGGACCGAATTTACGCGGGTCGGTTTTAAACAACAAGATTCGGTCGAGAGCATCGGTAGCCTGAAGACTAGGTGAGACTGAAAGCTGGGCTGGGGCGAGCGTAGCGCCGAGTGTTTTACGCACGCTCTTCTCCTTTTTACGTGGGAAATGGTAGGATAGTCGCGGACAACTAGCGCGAAGGCGAAGCGTGGTGTCGGTTGGACCATGAATTACTAGTGTGGCGCCGAGCGCTTTACACACGCTCTACTCTCTTTTACATGGGAGTAGGTGGGACTAGCGTGGCGCCGAGCGCTTTACACACGCTCTTCTCTACTGTAACTTGGTGGAGGGCCCATAACCTGTCGGAATCGGGAACGGATAGTTACAAGTAGGTCGTTTCGGCCCCGCAAGGGGACCGCCTGTGGTGACTAGAGAAGTGAGAGGAGAGAGATGGCGGCCGGCGAAGGCACCGGCGGGGCCGGCCGACCGCCACTAATAGGGAATAGAGTACCGCTAATAGCATAATACTAAGTACTAGCTATGATGACAAATCTATATCTTGTATATAAGCACTAGGCAATTGGATGCTAGTGCTAACACGATGCCGGCCATGGTGCCAGAAGTAACTCGGACGACTGAGTCACTGCCGTGAGTGTGAGTTTTTCTCCACCTGTGAGCGATGTCTCGGTGGTCACTAGTGTTCTCGTGATGACCGCTTGCGAGCGACAATGAACTTGTATTCCCTAGCTAGGCCGGTGTCGGGGTTGTTATTATACCGCGACGACAACGGCGGCGGCAGTGAGTTGCCGGCATGGCGCTTGCAATACTCAAGCTAGTGTTAATCGCTAGCGCTATATGCACGTGACGTGTGCGTAGTGGAGGCGTGTCCGTAAGGCTGAGAGGGCCCAAAACCAAATATCGGAGCACGGGTTGAGGAGGGGCCGCAACGACTGACCTCATTAACTCATTAATCTGTATTGAGGGGAGGGGTACGAGTGTGACGAGTATTGTCCTTCAACATTACATTGCATGACATTGTATATGTACTCATTACTAAATTAACCCGTACTTTTTTCATTGGCTACGTCACCATTGCAAATTAGCGAGGCTATTGTTGCCGTACTATACTTCCATCACCTTCCGGTACGTGCATGTACGCACAATTCGCAATCCAAATAGCTATATAACGCGCGAGAACATGTGCAAGCTAACTACACTCCTCCACAAAAGTCCGGACATGCATTATGTTGAGCATTATGTAGTCAGGAACACGCTCCCCTCTCACCACGTCAAGCCCGACGATACCCGAGTACCACCCAATTGTAGGAAAGCCAAGAAGCAAGCAGTAAGCCGGGGGGGTTAGACCTCAGCTTAAAGCGGGTGTTGTCGGTGGAATTCGTCGAATTAAGCCCATAAATTCCCGGGAAATTATCTGAACAATCACACGTCATTTTGAGCGCCACGCTTGGGCATTGCTCAAGCGCTCATACCAAGCAGCATACTTCTCCGTGTATCACATAACCGTGTTTTGGGGGGCTTCTTGGAGGGGGTTTGGAGGCGTGGGTGCCGTGTTCAATGCGCGAGGTTTGGTTTGCGGGTGTGTGAATAGAGCACGGAAGTTCACGCCACTGGCACGGGTGATTTGAACTCCGGAGTAGGTGCGTTTGACGCGCATTGAAAAGGCGCGTCCAAAGGTACCCGTTATAACAAATTTGGACCATTTATGAGTAAGTTATGATCGCTTGAACATTGTGGCCGAAAGCGGCTTGCCCTTGGGTTGTGCGCAAATCGGTGGTAAGTAAGTCTACATACACGATTTCGTGCGTTTCCCCCACAGCGGCCTGCCCAACACCTCCTCCCTCCGTCGCCTATGTATTGTATTTGCGCGACCGTCGCATCATCGTTCATATTGCGGCGTTGTGCGCCCGTTACTCTTTTCGTCTACCAAGCACGGCGACTGTTTGGAAGAGCGTGCCGCGCGTGTGCGGGCGCGATAACCCCAAGTACACAAGCCCGACAGTGTTCGAACTCTCCCCTCGCAGTTGTAGGCGCATTCCATTTTGCACGCAAAAGCATTGCCTGTGATTTCAGGATAATTGACAATAAAATCGACGCATGGTTACATTTTCTACTTGCGAAGGTGCGAAATATTGTCCGGAATTTTGTGGAGGAGTGTAGGTTGGAGCAATGTGAGCCAAGTGCAATGGAGGGAGGTGACAGAACCATTTAAAAAATCCCTTTGTTGTGTACAATATATTATGAAACACCTAACGATGAAGCATTTCTTATCTCTCTCCATATGCATTTCCACCTGCAGAAGCAACAACAAAAGAGAACATAATTGTGCTAGTAGTTAGATCTCGATAGGCAAACTTCCACACATGTATGGATAATTTGTTTGGATTTTGTGAAGCAAATGATAAAATTATATAAATAATCGACGGGTACCTGTATTCCGCACGCCAATATGTATTTGAGTCTGCGATAGGGATGATGTGTCTATTGTCTATATCGTCTATCTTGCAATCAAATGCGATGAATATGCGACAAGGTGGATGTAGGAATTGGAACATATCAATGCCATGATTGCATTCATAATGCGTGTTTGCATGTTATCCTCGCTTTGCAGCAGGGCAGTGTTGATGATGTGGCATGCCTTCATGTTCCTCCGGCTTAGGCCTATGGGGGTTTGTCCTCCTTTGTCCTTTTTGCTTGGTGGTTTCCACTGCTTTTTCTTGTAACAATATTTGATTTTATTTGAAGGGTTTAAGTGTATATTGGTGATTTGGAGAAACTCCAGCACGGCCTTAAACTACTTTGCCACCATCCGCGAAAGATTATAGAGCTTCAACTACTTCAACATGGGGTTAGCAACAGTGTTGTGATGAAGTCACTTCAGTTCAGTCGACTTAGTAGTTCAGCCTAAACTGAAGTGACTCCATTTCAATATGAAGTCTCGGCGAAAGTGGCCTGAACCCGACCGGAGTGAAGTCAGCCTAGATTTTTCTTTTTAATCGGTGAGCTGTCCCTGTTCGGCCGCCCTCTGATTTGGCGATATCAGTCGAGAAATACTGCGTACCGTTATTTGTCAGCCATTTTGTGGCCGTGTTGAGATGTACTGAGTAAGTATTGATAAATAGTATATTTGTATCATGGGATTACATAAGGCCTTATTTATGGAAATTCGTACTTTTCGGGAGCTCGACGGGGTCAGGATTTAGGATTTAGGGTTTTAGGGTTTGTTGGGTCAGACGGGGTTCATAACGCTTCAAGGGGTTCTTTAGGTCACTTCAAGCGGGCCTTCTGTCTGAAGTCTTGACCTGAATTCAGGCTGTGTTCTGTGCAGGGCCTTAATTCAGCTGAACAACTGAACTGAAGTCACTTCAGCCTAAATTAAGGTCTCAACTTAATTCATGCCTGAACATTGTTCAACTAAATTCAGGCTGAAGGCCCTGAAGTGACTTCAGTTCAGTCTGAATTCTCAGGAATAGACTTCAGCACAACAAAAAACGTATCCTACCGTCACTAAAGACAGTAAAACGATCCAAAGTACTACTAAAGTACTACTGAACCTCAAAAAACGGGGATGGATCGGTAGCTCGAATGAGCAACGCCGATCGTCTTCGCTCTGGGCCTGGCCTCCCATCGAGCGCAAGACTGGTGGACAGGACCGCTGAACAGCGTGTACCATTCACCTCTCCCCACCCGAGCCTAGCTCAAAATGGTCAGTGGATCCGTAGCGACACCAGACGGTACACACTCAAAGGCGCAGCTTACAGGGATTTGAATTTCTTCCCCCCGACAGCTATCGCGCCATCCACTTCGAAAACCACACATGTACCCTTCAAAGTACTGCGGAACTCTCGCGATACACATCGCTTACAAAACCCTTCTCTCCCAGAGGCCGGCGCGCTCTATCGCGCCCCTCCGAGCGTCC
Source organism: Tetraselmis chui (assembly GCA_026401115.1). Taxonomy (NCBI): domain Eukaryota; kingdom Viridiplantae; phylum Chlorophyta; class Chlorodendrophyceae; order Chlorodendrales; family Chlorodendraceae; genus Tetraselmis; species Tetraselmis chui. Next base: position 113,796 of record JAPMLY010000974.1, read on the forward strand.
GGACATCACTGTCCGCCGCCAACATCCATCAAACCCAGGTCCCATCAGGCCTGGTCGCGTGCCGCCAACACGCGCACTACTCTCAAACTTCGACTCCAAAAGCCACACCCACATCACCTACCTATCCTCCACACTCGACATCCTGCTCGACTACCATGTCTTCAAACCCCACCCCCCCCCCCACCTACAAACAGGTGCTCGTGAGGGATCCCCCGCTCCACGGCCGCTTCACGGACTTATACCACCCCAGGAACAAACTCGCGGGTCACCCCTTGACCCCGTTCCTCTCGACATCTCAACTTCCCCACCCCCAACAGATACTGGGAACACCTATGGACCCCCTCCCACTCCGTCGCAGACTCCAAACCCCCCTTGTCCTGTCCATCCCGCGGTCAACTGAAAACCCCGGACAGGCCGACGACTTCTCCACCAGAATGATCGACTCGCTCCTCCTTACAGGCCAGTACTCCTCCACCCCCCTCACATAGCCCGCTTCTGGCTCCATGGAGTCTTCATGCCGGACCCGCCGCACCCCGACCCGATCGCATCCGCTTGCTCGGTGGCCCGTCGCTGGCTCCTCGAATGCGTCAACGACCTCACCGATCTCCCCAACCGCATCAAAAATATAATCGGCAAGGAACTCGTCCACCACACGCGCTGGTCAGCGAACTCCTCTCGCACACACCACCCAACAGCCCCGAAAAGCAACGACCACACCCCCCTACCGGTCGAACTCCATTCGGGCTTCCAGGAGGTCTGCCTGGCTATCCCCACCTCCTGTATAACGGTCGGGCTCCTGTACCAGCTAACTTCACACCAGCGTGAATTTATTTCGGCCGGTCCAGTGCCCCCCTCTCTCACCTCCTCCCCTTCACTATTGCGACAACTGAGTCAGCAGAAAATTCGCTTCCTCCGCGACGCCTCAGCTCCTGCAGTCTCAGGCCGTCGTGTGAAAATCCGATCCCCCCTGTTCTCCGGTATCACCGGCCAAGAGATGATCGCCCTCCTACAGGACCTCCTCACTTCCGACCTCACAACGGCTCTCACCTCCACCGGATCAGCCCCCTCGACTCACCCACAATGCAGACTAGAGGACCTCCCCGAACAAGCGCAGTTCATCCTTCAATTCGCGGACGCCATCCAACCGCTGGACACCCCCACCCCGATCGAGGCCGACCCCTCCTCATTCTGGGTGAATATCCTCCACCTGCCCAAGAATCCCATTCATTCACAATCCGGTCCTGTATCCCACCCCATTTTTTCATTCACACCCCCTGGAACCGTACCCCCTGACAAACACCTTCACACCATCACCATCACACCCCCCCCCGTCTCTGGCCTTGTTCCCGGCATCTCATGGGCTGACACATGCCTCACCACAGTCCTGATACAGTCCCGCCACTCTCTCTCCCTCCCAAGCATACATCCCGACGGCACTATTCCCCCATCGCACTGGCTACACACCCTCCTGTCCCAAACAGCCACCGAATACCTCACACACAATACACCCACAACCACCCCCCCCCCCCAACACCCCCCCAGCCTCTATCACTACACAACCCTGAAAAAGTTCCCGGATGGCTCATACTTTCGCTCACACCCCTCCAACTCCCCCACCATCAACACCAGCATACAAATCTCCCTCAGCCCCGAAATGTACTGCATCCTCATCTCAACCAACGGCACTATCACGGTCCCACTGACCCACACATACACCCATCGAGGCGCTCGCACTCAATCCTCATGCTCCCTCATCATCACTCCACATCACTACTCCACGTTCGGCAAAGCCCGTCTCACAGACCCCATTTTCACCACCCCCCCCTCCCCACCCCCTCTCACCATCACTAAACGACACACACTCCACCGCAACCCCCCCGCCCTTCTCCTCCAATGGTCCCGCCACCTCACAGACAACCACGTTCCCAGCCAATGGGACCTGGACCCATCTGACTTCCACTGCGCACAACAGGCCATTTTGACCTGACATGGTCACCTGTATTTTTTCAGGTGTTAAGAGCGTGGTACGGGTCATGGTTTTTCCCTATCACGTGAGACTTTCATATTGTTTGTAGCTGCATACGAGGTCATGATACGATGTACATCAGTAATAAGCCGCACAGAATCTAATGAAGTCAAGTGTTTTCATCTACTGTGACCCACGCAGAGCACCTCGTTCGAGAAAATGCAGTAAGGCTGTAGGTTTCGTCCGCCGTTATTTGGTTGACTACGGTCCGCGCATCACAACGCTACCTTGTCGCCATGGCGGCGCCCCATCCACCCCAGTGGATAGCCTTACGGAAGAATATTAGGAAATCCGTGGCTAGGGCTGTGCCTCAGGCTCGATGCTGTGTGACAATGGACTGGGCGAGTGAGAAGTTGGCAGAGGATTTGGTAAAGTACGTGGACGCTTTTAACGACGACCCCGTCGAGGCAGCGGAGCGCGAACCATGGAACAAGTCATACGGGCCGAGTGAGTGGAAAAATAAGAAGACGAAAAAGTTTGGTGGGGACGTAACAACACGGGTGAGGAGCTGGCAATTCAATTTGATGAGGTGAGCTCCTTGTGCGAGTCGTGTTACTGGTCACAACATATTATGCAACTTGCAGTAGTATATTTTCCCGCCGTCCGCCCGTTCGATCTTGACCTGCGCGATGTCACTCCCCCCCGCCTACGACTTGTGGTTATTATTTGAATAATTATTCTTTCGAGAATTTCTGACTAAGCAGCAAAACCGTTGTTATCGTGGGATTGTTAGGGAGGTCGGAAAGCTCGCGAACTTCCAAGATCTGTCACACGGGAAAAAACTGGGGTTCAGGAACATCGTGTAAGTTTTCCCGCCCATTTTGTTTATGCCATTTACAATAGCAATGTATGCAGCAGCTGAACATCAGCTGACATAGCGGCTATGTGCTGATATTTGCAGGTTTTTGCCTTACCCTGAGGAATGCCCGAAGGATAAGAGGGGGGCTATAGCGATGATGCTCCCGCCTGTGACGCTGGAGCTCCACGAAACAACGTACGCGTCTGGTTCGACGGACTACAGGTTGTCGGCGATTTTCTCGACCGCCACCGTAATGGCGGTCAAGAACGCCCCGCTGGTCTACGCGGCGAACAACCAGCCGATGCCCTCGGAGGAGACGTGGCACTATGGCGGTCGGTGGGCACTGCTTCCACCTTACTCGGACTGGGAGGTAAGAGTCACTCCCGTCCTTTGTATACCGACCGTTATAGACGCTACTTGCTAATGGGACGAGGTAAGACGAGTAGAGGCACCTTGTTGCCGAGTTAGTGCCTTTTACAGTTTATTAATTTGTCAGTCTATTTCATGCAGGCATACGTGAAACAACTCTTGAAAAACCTTGTGCTTCACGAGGAGATTAAGCGTTATTTCCGGAAGCCGATAAGGAGGGCTGTTGCATCTTGGGTAATCCCCGAGGTGCGGTTCCTGCCTGAGCGCGCCGGCTACAAACGTGAGCACCCTAAGCTCACGTACAGCAAAACAGGTCGGTCCCCTCAGCATTTAGGGAAACACTTCTTGCTTTTGTGTTATGATTGTGATTCATGTTAGTATAATATTATTGTTACCAAAGTTTTGGCCATACAAATGTCTTGAGAACAATACCTCTCACCTTTTTATGTGTTTTGATATCTAGGGATTCACGGCGCCCGGGGTGCTGCTGTGCGTGAGGAGCGGGCCCGTGCCCGTAGGCAAAGGGCAAGAGGGACTACGCGGGAAGTGTTGAGTGCCACCTCGGTGGCTTGGAAGGCGGGGGGGTGTGACGCAACAGAGCTGCCGGCGGAGGATGTGGGCATCTCCCTCTGCCATTCTCCAGGTGAGTTATTAAAGGGAGAGGGTGGCATAGTGATGGGGTCGATGGGGGCACAACCCGCAGAAGAGGCACAGGCGGGCAGCGTAGGAAAGGAGCCGCCGAAGATTGATGGAGGCGGGTCATGTCTGGTGGGCGCGACGCATGCTGGGGCAGATAGCGTGCAAAATGTCGCCCCGGCAGGTAATGAGGGGATGCCAATTGGCGTCCCACCATCGCGGGTGCATGCGCAGCGGCGCAATAGCCCCCCCTCATTCTTGACAGCTGGGGCACGGCAGCTGCAAGCTCTAGGGCGGGGAGCGGAGGTAGAGCAATACAAGGCAGCACTTAAACGTTATAGACATGATCCCAATCGTGCTGCGGCCAACAAGGCTAGGCGAGTAGAGGACTTGAAGAGTCGCGGCGCTAGATTAGTAAAACTAGTTATAGATGACCTTACCAAGTGAACATGTAATAAATGAAAAACAATCTTTTCTTTGTGAATGGACCGCTGATGCATACGGGGCATTATGAATTTATTTATGCATTATATTGCATCGTCTCACTCCTGACCATCATGTTTGTAGCGGATGGACTGCATCTTAATTCTCATGCATATCATTAACTAGCAGTGCGCGATTTGATGTCAGGGGAGGGGCAACATTTCAGGCGTGGCAAAAGCACATGCAGCAAGTGACTAGCTGTAGCAGAGACACAATGTAGATGGTGTTGATGAATTAACATTCTACAAAGCAACAAGTGCATGTGTCATATAATACTCTGTAACACATTTTGACTTATAATAGAAATGGACCGCCTGATTTATATGTATGGATACGACATCATCGCCTAGCATCATGTTTGTAGATATGCACCATCATTGTTAATTCAACTATATAGTAATAGCAATGCTCGACGGTTTGATGTGCAGGCAGAGGCACAAACTTTGGTGCTGTAGGATGTGCACATGCATTTGAGACCAAATATTTCTGCTTATGCTAAAATATGTGAAGTGTGTAATTTAAAAAGTTTCGAAATAATTAGCGCTCAACGTCCTTATTGCAGTAATACAATCGCCATGTAACTCACAAAGTTGGCAAAAGGTAATAGGCATAGCTATGGTGCGTAGCTAGGTCCTTTATTTGTCTTGTATCGGTCTTCATCTTCATCGTCGATTTCTGAATCAGATGAGTCCATGTCATGGTCCCTCTTCTCGGTGTCCGGTGTCTCGTCCTCGGACAGCCTTGACCCCTCTGCGAGCAGACCTCGGCGAAGGATTTCATCGTGGTCTGGCGGTAGGTTGTCCAAGTATTCTTTGCAGCCCTGGATCATGGCAGCATTCCTCTCTGCACATGCCTTGCTGCGTCCATCTCTAAGTTGACGGGGCGCCCTGTAGTTCTGAGGTTGCCCCTTCTCAGCAACTAGATCTTGATAGGTGCGCACCTTGACGAGGACTTGTTCGGCCAGGTGCTCCACATGCCTGTCACTGCGTTTAAGTGCGACGTGGCGCGTCTTCTGGTGGATCGCCTCTGCACCTTGGCTGCAGAACTTGTCCAGAGACCCATGCAGCTGGATCAGCTCGTGACAGTGGCACTGCATGATATGCATGTACACTGTCACATGTTCAGGGCCGCATCGCATCAAGAAGGCTGACATAAACATCTCAGCATACTTCTTCACCTCCGCTGCATGGGCGTCACGCGACGGCTGATCGTCCTCGCACCCACGCCCAATCAGATGATTCCAATACGAGAAGGTGCGCCATAGGTGCTTCGACCATTGGCACACCGCGCTCCCTTGGTCCTCGAACACTTGGTTCATGAGCTCCTCGTGGAAGTCCATCAGGGTCGAGCAGATCTCCCCTGGCCATGACTCCGCTGACAGAGACGACCCCCCTTTGGACCCTGCGCGCCGCTGGCCAGGCTGAGTCCCTGCGTTGAGCTTGACTTTCATCACCTCTTGAGCCCAAACCAGAATCTGTACAAAGACGAAACATGTCAATATAATTAACTTAATCAGATAATCATATATGTATCTATATAAAAACATTACCGAAATGTAACCAGCTAACGACATGTCATGTCTCACCTCCTCCAATTGCTCTGCATCGATGTTCTGACACACCGTCCACTTGAAAATCTGAGGAACGATGCGCAGTCTGCAATGCAAAATGTCGAACACGTAGTGCATGATCGGCAGGTCAAGCATGGGCCTTAACATGGTGCCGAAATGCTGTTGGTTGACCTTGCTCCTCGCTGCGACGCCGTAGTCGTCAGGCCCGGGTTTGGCCTTCCGTGGTAGGGGCAGCCTGTTGAGCTCCTTGTGGCCAGGCCCGATGGACTTGCTGCATCCCGGACAGACGTAAGATGCGCAACCCTCACCGGCAACAAATCCGGAGGCGCAAGAATTCTGCTGGTCGGTGCTCTGCCCTGAGGGGGTGTGAGCTAGCTGGATTTGCTCTGCAAGCGTTCTTGGCTCCATGTGGTCCACGGTCTGTGACCCCACAGTCTCATAGCGCTCGGAAGTCTTTAAATGCAGAAGAGCTCTCAATACCTTACAATAGATACATGGAAAGCTGCTAGAGCACCCATTAAGCCCAAGGATGCTGTTCAAGAACTTCAGGTCGCCTGTCAGAAAACACACATTAACAGACATATCAAACTAAAACTTGAAGCGCACAACCAGACAGGACAGCGTCATGGAGGCATGACTTCCACACCGACTAACATGAAACGTCATGCGCTCTCATTAGAAAGTATCGTTTCAGCTGCACGACGGTCGAACAACAGGACGAATTTGCAGCTAATGTGGAAAACAACTTAATAATGCACATAAAATCGACACAAAACACACATTAACAGACATATCAAACTAAAACTTGAAGCGCACAACCAGACAGGACAGCGTCATGGAGGCATGACTTCCACACCGACTAACATGAAACGTCATGCGCTCTCATTAGAAAGTATCGTTTCAGCTGCACGACGGTCGAACAACAGGACGAATTTGCAGCTAATGTGGAAAACAACTTAATAATGCACATAAAATCGACACAAAACACACATTAACAGACAAATCAAACTAAAACTTGAAGCGCACAACCAGACAGGACAGCGTCATGGAGGCATGACTTCCACACCGACTAACATGAAACGTCATGCGCTCTCATTAGAAAGTATCGTTTCAGCTGCACGACGGTCGAACAGCAGGACGAATTTGCAACTAATGTGGAAAACAACTTAATAATGCACATAAAATCGACACAAAACACACATTAACAGACATATCAAACTAAAACTTGAAGCGCACAACCAGACAGGACAACGTCATGGAGGCATGACTTCCACACCGACTAACATGAAACGTCATGCGCTCTCATTAGAAAGTATCGTTTCAGCTGCACGACGGTCGAACAGCAGGACGAATTTGCAGCTAATGTGGAAAACAACTTAATAATGCACATAAAATCGACACAAAACACACATTAACAGACATATCAAACTAAAACTTGAAGCGCACAACCAGACAGGACAGCGTCATGGAGGCATGACTTCCACACCGACTAACATGAAACGTCATGCGCTCTCATTAGAAAGTATCGTTTCAGCTGCACGACGGTCGAACAGCAGGACGAATTTGCAGCTAATGTGGAAAACAACTTAATAATGCACATAAAATCGACACAAAACACACATTAACAGACAAATCAAACTAAAACTTGAAGCGCACAACCAGACAGGACAGCGTCATGGAGGCATGACTTCCACACCGACTAACATGAAACGTCATGCGCTCTCATTAGAAAGTATCGTTTCAGCTGCACGACGGTCGAACAGCAGGACGAATTTGCAGCTAATGTGGAAAACAACTTAATAATGCACATAAAATCGACACAAAACACACATTAACAGACAAATCAAACTAAAACTTGAAGCGCACAACCAGACAGGACAGCGTCATGGAGGCATGACTTCCACACCGACTAACATGAAACGTCATGCGCTCTCATTAGAAAGTATCGTTTCAGCTGCACGACGGTCGAACAGCAGGACGAATTTGCAGCTAATGTTAGAAAACAACTTAATAATCCCCATAAAATCGACACAAAACACATAGGCAACCCAACATCACCCAACATACCTCCAAAAGTCACTTTGAAAGTGTACTTCACGCCATCCACCTCTAGTCCCTCGTCAGACATCAGCTCCGAAACCACTGCTGCCAGTTGCGGTATCTTCTCTACGATGTCCATGTACTTGTCGTCCCCCAGGAAAAACCCCAAAAGACAGCAATTCTCGACGCTGTTGACCCCACACTTATGCAGAATCTCGTCCACATGGGCGTCCGCATCCCCACCAGAGTTATTGTAAATTGTCTTCAAGACGAGGGATGTCCCCTGTACTTTGTTCTTCTTGAAGATGCCACATGCGTCCCCGAGAAGCTGAACTTGCACTTGGTTGTCGGTCCCAGGAATAATGAAGTCCCGCCCGTTCGCAACTAGCCACCGAATGCGCGATGTTAGTAGAGCCTTCGCGTCACTCATGGCGGCTTTAGGGATTCCTTTGTCCAAGCCTAGGCTTGCCATCAAGTCATGTAACCGTTTGCTGATGACTGCAAGGGAGGCGAGCTTGGGGAAGCCAGTGCCGTATGGCAGCCTTGCTCTGACCAACCGCATGTCCTTCTGAACGGAGCTAATGAGGTTCGCCACCTTTTGGTACTCCCTAGTGCTGAGGCCCGCGTGAATAAACAGGTCGGCAGCAATTTCATCAAAGTGCTTGGCGATGCACTCCACGATACCCTCCTCGATCTTGCGCATGACACTTCCGCTAAGCATCCCCTCCATCTCTAAGTTCTTGGCGTGTTTTCTCAAAAACGCACCGAGGACCTTGGTAGGGTACGCCGCCTTGCCGGGGTCAGCGGACTCCTCTCCACCCCCCTCGCCCGTTGCGTCGAAGTTCAGCCAATCGGGGCCAAACAGTTCGGTAAAGTACTCAGTCAACTTGTTGACGTCCGTGGCAAGCGTCCAGCGACTCGGCTTGTCGTAGTTGATCCTCCGCCGAGGAACGCGCGACGACGCTTTCAGGGTGTCTTCAGCCGCTTTCAGATCCTTCATAGCATCTTCCAGCTGTTTGCTAAGGGAGTCGACCGTTTCCGCCAGCTGCTTAGCCCGGTCCTCGGATGCCTTGGCTGCTTCATTGCTAGCGTCGAGCCGCTGCTTATGGACCGCTTGGACCTCCTTCAGATAGCGCCGCTGATTTCCGAGCTTCGACATCAAGCTTGTCCGCTCTGTTTTAAGGTCGAGATTCTCTTTCTCCAGGCGCTCTAGCTTCGAGTTCATGGCGACCCCCTCCATGATCACCAGCTGAAGCAATTGCTCCACGCTTAGCTGCGGAGCCGCGGCGGTGACAGCTGGTGGTCGTCCCTCGGGAGGCTGCCGCCCGTTCCATGCAACCCCCTGGTCGACACGGCTAGAGGTCACGAAGCCGGTAGCAGGCGCTGACGGCATACTTTCGATGGTCCGCGGAGGGTTGGAGGCGTCGTCGACACCGGTAGCATCTGTAGCGATGGCAAATCGAAGTATTTGAATTAACGACTCGAAGCTGTCACTCGACAAATTCAAAAAACTAACAACGAACGATTGCAGTTGTATCCGGCCACGTCAACCGCGCCCCGTAGCGCAATTAATCGATCGACTGCTGTTCAACAATTAGCTTTGCTTACCGTCGTGGCCGTCCGGACTGCGCCTTTTTGCACCCCGTGCTGAGTGATTGTTGTTGCTGCAGCCGCCATCCATCTTGAGTAGTGACGGCGGCGCGGGGCGATCCAACCTCCTTGCAAGACATATTAGTGAAAAAGTCTTAGATTTCAATTTGAATACGCAAATTTGGCAAGAGCTTCATCAATGATTCACAAGTAAGGAGGGGTTAACTTTGAGGTTCGGGATGAGGAATACCTGCTGCCGGCGATCGATGAATAGACGGACGTTCGACTGGCCGCACGCGCTTTCAATGTCAATATGCGCAATGCAGGGTCAATAGCGGTGTCTATAAATTCAACAGGTCCCCCGTACGCGCTGGTCAAGACGCGCGACGACAGCGGATGGCGATCCAACCACCTGAGAACATTTTGATAAAAACATCTTTAATATATATTTAGATATAGAAGTTTAGTAAGATCCGCGCATATAATCAGTAACAAGTAAGGGGTTAAATATGAACTTCAGGATGGGGACCACCTGCCGCGCGACGATCGATGAAGAGTCGGGCGTTCGACTGGACGCACACGTCTCAGCTAATGACAGAATATGTGCACTTCGAGTTCATTCGCGGTGTGTGTAATTCAAAATTTCGACTGTTCGCGCCGGTCAAGACGCGCGACGAGAGCAGATGGCGCCGCTCACGCCGCTCACGCCGGTGGACTTCATCGCCGTGTAATTCCTGCGTGTTGTCGTTGAAAGCATTTACTCTACGCTACTTACTTTGATGATAGTATTAGACTAAATAATGTCAACCAGCTGTAGCGGGCAAGGCTCAATTGCGTCCTTTCGTTTTCTATTTGTAGTCTCGTACAGTGTCTATACTGAGAAGCCGCGATGCGTACTCTGCCAGCCTGGCAATATGTGCGAGACATGAATGTCCTTGTCATGAAAATGAAATGGGGTCACATTTGTATTCTTTACAAATCTACGGATGAATATCTATTCAAATATTTTCTGAAATTGTACTGGATGGTCAACGCCCATTTTCTTCTTCTGTCGGTATGTACAGGGGGGCCTGTATCCCAGACGGCGCTGTGGGTCGCGAATCTCACACTTTTGATGCCCCCGAAAGCGCAGTGTCCAAATGCAGGATGACACAGACCTACCCCTCGACCTCTCCTCACTCCCAGACATACAACTCACCACCACCCCGGCCCCCCCATCCCATACCACATGGCCCCTCCACCAACCTACCGCCTCACAACCCGCCTCTACCTCCTCCTACCACGGCCACCCACCCCCCTACCCTCCAGCCCCCACCACGATTCCTCCGACCACTCTCCACCCTCTCCCCACTACCATAGACGACTCCTCTGGCCCCATGGACTCCTCCACCTCACCACCCCCAGCCCCCCCCCCTCACTCAACCACCCACCCACCTCCCCGACCCCCCCAACCCTACTTACACCTTCGCCCCCCCTCCTACCTGCCCCATACAACTCACCCCTCCCTCCCCTGCACCGCTCTCATCTGCCGCCTCCCCTCCCCGCCCCCGCCCTCCCACGGACCCCTCACTCCGACCTGCGCCCCCCACCGGAGTAACCAAGCCTTCTCGCCCCCCCCGCAAGCAACCCTCCCGACAACCCCCCCTCCGCCACTGCTATTCCCCTCCGTCCTGTAGACCCAGCCCACCTCCCCCTTCCAACCGGCTCTCCTGATGAAGAAGAACTCGACCTCGACGGCTACTCGGACCTACCGGAGGACGACTCGGAGCCCTCAGGCACTCAACCGGCCAACACCGCCTCCCCCAAGGCCAACCCCCACCACAGGTCTCCCCCGGCCAATCAGGCCGCCTATCATCATTAGGTCCCCCCAGGACGAACCCGAGGTTAGACCCCGCACC